>JAHPZR010044725.1:0-28049 GCA_019787425.1 Platygyra sinensis | reverse complement strand
GTTCCTTCCAGCTTCTGACTACTAGCCGAAGCTCACAGTAAGGAAATCGGGTTGAACACAGTTCAGACAACGAAAACAGTGGCTCGACAGTAGTTGGTAAGTTGGGAGGTAGGCCGCCAAACCATTGATTGACGGTGGCAATAAAAACGCAATTTGTCAGTTGAGGAAACATCGATATCAGGAATAGCCCTCGGGACTCAATCAGAATCCTTTAAAGGATACTGATAGAGTCCCGAGGGCTATTCTGATATCGATGTTTCTCAACTGACAAATGCGTTTTTTGCCACCGTCAATCAAATGTTTGGCGGCTCCTCCCAACTACCAACTACTGTCGAGCACTGTTTCGTTGTCTGAACTGTGTTCAACGATTTCATTACTGTGAGCTCGGCAGTAGTCAGAAGCTGGAAGGAACCGCCGAACATTTTGATTGACGGAAGCGAGAAACACATTTGTCAGTTAAGCTTTGAATTTTAGAATCGGCATGTTATTTAAAGGCACAGTAATGTGCCTTGTTGTATTCTCATATCGAATTGAAGCTCACGTTAAAAAGGCTGAGAACGGTTACTCAATGCTAGAGCCTCTCACTTGTTACCATAGTGACTTGGAGTGATGACATCTCAGTTGGAAGAGACGAGGTTACCCCTAGTATTTGAATTTTCTGGGGGTTCTGACAATTTAACTTCCTCCATATTTCTTCTTGGTGACGTAAACAGTTGTAAAAAAAAGACTTGATCCAAATACAACACAATATAACCCGTGATCAAGGGATTCTTAATCCGAGACCAGGGCGTCAGCTTCCTCCCCACATGAAACTTTACCTCCGCTTCTGGGTATCGTATTTGGATTTATTCTAGTTAAAATGGATTCCAGGACAAAAATATACGAAGCACATCAGTTTTCATCACACAAAAAAAACATTTATTATTGGACACCTCCATGCAATGGAATGTATCTATATCAGTTTCCTGTTTCTGTTACTAAATACATCTAAATCATGAAGACGAAACGCTTGTTATAGAAAACAATGGGAAAATATTAAAGTTAAATACTCTTTGTCTACAAAGATGCATGTCCGTTCATTGAACAATATTACGTAACTGTCTTCGCATATCAAGCGCAAGTCATTTAGCGGTGAAATCTGAAAAATAAAAAGGAAAGCATAACACTCTGTTAATGAACCTGCTTTAAAGTGTACCGTATTTCCTCGAATAAACGCCGCGGCGTTTATTAAATTTTTCATGATTTGGGTGCGGCGTTTATTCGAGGGCGGCGTTTATTTAAAATGATGTTTATTTTGTTAAACAATCAACCGTAACTTTACTTAAAAAGTAGAAAAAAGATACAGTTCTTTGTCTGGCTGTACCGATCAAACTTTACAGTATTAAAACTACAACTTGTTGAGCTCCCAAAAAATCAACATCTAAAACTAAACTAAATATTTATTTCTTCTCATCCGCTTTTTGAGTGGGCTTATTACCTCTGCTTAAAGGCAGCACATTAACTCAACTACCTTTTAGGTAGACTAGTTTTTTGTTAAATATTCGAATAAACGCCGCACCCAGGGGTGCGGCGTTTATTCGAGGGCGGCGTTTATTAATATTTTGGCTCTCAGGTGCGGCGTTTATTTGAGGGCGGCGTTTATTCGAGGGCCTTTACGCACCCATTTTTCCACAATTCACTGCTGGTACTTAGGCCCCAATCCACACTACGCCAGAGGAATTTGAAAACGTAATCAATCACCGGTCATTTTGGATTTGAGTTTGAGGAAAACTCGAGCAGAGAAAGTAGTGTGAACGGCAAGTATAAGCTTAGAAATAAAGCTGTGTACTGTGGACTGTGATTTATTGCTAATTTGGTAGCATGAAGCCTTCAGAAGCTATCAAAGAGTATCGCTTCTCATCCCCTGGAGAGGGTGTTTTTGAATCAAAAGTTACTTCGATCAGGCGTTTTGCTAGTTTGTAAACGAGAATAAATCAAACAATTATTCCAAGGAAATAATTCATTGGTTCGCATTAATTTTATAAAAAAAGTAAGCAAAATGTTTTGAGTTTAAGTTCTTTTGAAAAAATTACATTTTCTCTGCCTCAAAATAATTGTTTGTCAGGAAAGAAACATCCCAAGACCACTTCTTAAAATTTATGGAAACCTCACCTTCATAATGAATAAAAAGCACCTAGAATGCAATTTTGCACTTAGTAATTACACTCACAGATTACGATGCCGTTTCTTTCATGCTCGAAATTGCAATTTATGTTTTACTTTAAAGTCTTATGACTTAACTGAACTTAAATCACAGCAAAAGTACCTGGGCCGCTTGAAAAACTTTCCCCGTCGAGCTCTCTTGATGTGCTTTTCGCAGTAATGGCAGTGGCATTCACCTTCTGGATCAACAGGAATGCGAGGCAAATTGTAAATATCTCGAATGACCTGCAAGCCTGGTAACACGTCACGTGGCTTGCTTCCTTCTGCCTTCTTCATCTTAATATCCTTCTGAAGTTCCTGTTTTCAAAAAACGTTTCCATGAGGACGTGACGTGAGTGTTTAGCACTATCTATGGGTAAATTCTCAGTAGGTCAATGCTTTCAGCTAAATTCAATGGCTGAGCGAGGAAAATGGGGAGTTGTTAAGGCCTCCATCGCGACTTCACTACTAGCGAAATTCCCTTGCATTTTAAACCTAATAACTATTGAGGCTTCCCTGCCGAAACAAAGTTTTCGTGTGCATGCCATCAATTGATATTATGGCCAGCTACGCAGGCTAAAAACCAATGTCACGAGGTTCCACTTTTATTGCTTTTTACTCATTAGCATGGTTAGAAGCTTTAAAAATGTTAAATAAAAGTAAATTAGTTATGATTGTGATTTTAGTCACAGCAAGCCGCTGACCAGATTTCGAATGACTTCTCGTGGAATTTTAATAAAGTGGTTATTAACCAATCTACCTAAATTTGTATTTGACGGCTTCAGCGGAGATGTGGCTATTCCGTTTAGTTATGCCAAAGGTTTGCTAATGTACAAATCAAATGTTGTGCCTGGATAATCGGACAGAGGTTTTATTTTTTTCCGCACACGGCGAATTCATTCTAGCGCGCTTTAGTCAGCTTGGTTTTAGGCTTCGTTGATCTCGCCATGAGAATTGATTCTGATACAAACTATAAAATTATGGTGTGATCAAGGTCGTCCTGATATGCTACCAAAGCGCGCTTAGAAGGCATGTTCTGGAGTAAGTGTTTGTAACTAACCTTCCATGTTTTGTAATCCCTGTGATTCAAGACCCTTATCTTTGCAGCAGAGTTTGTGGAAGAAGAACTCTCTGAGCTTGACGGGGATTCGCTGACACAGGATAATGATTTGAAGGAAAACAGCTTACTGTCGAGAAAGCAAAACAGAAATACAGCCACAACATCAGACCCGGGTTCCGTTGTTCGAAAGGTAGATAGGGCTATCCACCGGATCAATCACTATCCAGTGGATAGCGTGGTTTGTTTCGTCAGCAGTTATCCACTGGATACCGATTTATCCGGCGGATAAAGTTATACAGCCTTGGAACGCCCGGGACTAGATCAATGATACTTGAAGTCCCCCGGGAAGACTCTCATATAAAAAGAACGCCGGGGGGTGCTTGTGTACATTCTTGAAAGGAACACCTAAGAGATATCATGGTCCTGTTTGTGGGCGTGGCTTGAAAACTTTTTTTCACCTCTAAGAGCTACTAATTCAAACTATACACTATATCCTGTACTTTTTTCGGCTCAAAATCGTAAAAGGCACCGCAAAACTCCCGCTGTGGATGTTTTCAGGCTGAACACCCTGAGAGATAACAAAACCGCCACCCGGGTGAAGTCCCCCAAGTGGTTTTTTTAGAAATTGACTTCTCGAGTAACTTGGAGCTCTATTAATTGTTTGCAGGTACCATAAGCACGTTTTTGCGTGTTTAGTTGCATTTATAAACTACATTGACTACAAAATTTGAAACCTTTACTTTTGGTACCACTGCTTGTTTCAGATCTAGATTTCCGATGTTTTGGTGCTCAAGCTTTTTATGTTTGAATTGAAATTAAAGTTTCATGCCTAATGTATTAAATCACTACAACGGTAAATTATGATGAAATGAAACGATGGAACTGATAAAAACGTACCTGGGAAATTTAAAAAACTTTTCCCGTCGAGCTCTCTTGATGTGCTTTTCACAGTAATGGCAGTGACATCCACCCTCTGAATCAACAGGAATGCGAGGCAAATTATAAATATCTCGAATGGCTTGCAACCCTGGTAACACGTCACGTGGCTTGATTCCTTCTGCCTTCTTCATTTTAATATCCTTCTGAAGTTCCTGTTTTCAAAAAATTAATAGTCTTTCAGTTGTCGTCGCTGTTGAAGGGTAATTTTTATACCCATGCCACCCTCCTACATTCGTGCCTAAATCCCCTACAATATAACGTTGAGCACTGAAGGTAGCTAAAAAAGGTGTCTAACTTAGCGGTACGTTTTTCATCAAGGCGAGTGCAGCTTGTTTAGTAATGTCTTAAGCAAAACTGTGTTTTCGCATGGCTGCGTCTTTCGAGAATTCGAGCAATGGTTTAAAAAAGAGCCTGTTATACGACTATAAGCGTAAGTACTTCCAATTCTGACCTTCCATGTTTTGTAATCCTTGTGGTTCAACACCCTGATCTTTGGGTTGTTGCTGGCTGAAGCGTCTGCATCCACAGAAGATTCTTCCCATCGTACTTCACGCTTGGCCTCAGGCCTCACGGCATCTCTTGGCTGTGCGCGGCCTATTGAGTAAAATTATGTCCTTTAATTATATATGTTCGGGCAATCTTTAAAAACTCTAATTCCTTTTGAGATTCTAAGAGCCTTTAGCTAGTTTTCATCACTATCGATACTTTCTCTTATTACATAATCTAAGAGGAATCGACTGGGGTTTTACCATTTCCTTTGAAACTACTGAAATCTGTTGTATGATTGAGTTTGAAAGGTTTAGGCGTGAAGTATGAATGTTTCAAATTTGTAATCAAAATCACAAATTGACAGGAAAGAGTAATCATCACTATCAATTAGGCTCGGGCTCTACCATCTCTCCTAATCCTGCATTTGTTGTACGGTTGAGGTTGAAAGGTTGTGAGAATGGGAAACGCAAATACATCTCAAAAGAATTGTAATTAGCGTTTTGATGTAACCAACAACAGCTTACCATCGCCAGAATTCTCGATGATGACAGACTTTTCCTTGTTGTCGTTATCTCTTCCCATAATATCTTTCAGAACATCACCTGCTGTCACACTTTTCATTTCTGCTTCCTGACTAGTGTAAATTACTTCTTTTGTAGACGACTCAGAATCAGATATCACGTCACAAACGCTGTATAAGCGCGCGCCACAACTCACGCTCACTGTAACGCACGCGCTAGTAACAACACGAGTAACGTAAGTTGTTCGATAAGGAAACTTAGTAAATATTCATTATTGCGCGAAAAAGTTCTTAAACTTCCATACGTTTCGAGGCTGCTGCCTCTTCATCAGTAGATAAAAAGCGACTGTAAACTGTGCGCGTGATATAATTTTGAATTTGAAGTCACTTGCACGCGCTGACTAGGAAAAGAGTGCGCGCGTGTAAACATTCAAACTGCATGAACAGATTTTAGGAGTTTATAAGAAGGCAAAGTCGGTATTAAGTCCTCCCGGATGTAGCATTTTGCGTTTGAAAATCATCCTGGCTTCGAAGAGGCGCCTATTCTGGGTATCTCGGAAGCCAGAGTGGATTACGGACACCAGCATGTCAGTAGAGGAATGTCCTGGCGATGACGACCTACGCCGGGGAAGATTGGTGTTGCTTTCTCGTGTTGATCGTAAGTCCAGATGACTTCTCACCAAGAAGTCACGCAGGTTGTTATCGCGACGGTACGCACACAAAACTCGTAATGGTCGATAAATGTCTCTAGTGTCTGGGTCATCTCGCAGCAAGTAGAATTTTCTAGTTATGATGTTTCTGACCACTGCGTTCGTGGGATAGTACGTCAACACCAGAGGGATGGTAGCTTGAGCACCGGTCACACCTGAACGCTCTGAAATAATGGCGTCACGAGGAATAGCTGATACTCGTTCTTGCGCTCGCTGAATCACTGAACCACATTTGATGGATAGCCGCGGCTTCGGAAAACGCTTGCCATTTCTTTGCTCTTGTTTTTAAAATCATTCTCCTCACTGCAGATGCGTCGTAAACGGAGAAACTAACTGTAAGGGATGGAATTCTTACAACGGGAAGGTGAGATATGATGTGTAATTCAGGTAAGAATGAGTGTCGGTTTCCTTGTAGTATATACTGGTGAGGAGACGATCGGATGTTAGCTTCAAACAAAGGTCGAGGAAAGGCAGGTGCACATCTGAAATGACCCAGGTTAAATTGGGGCTGGGATGAAAGCCGGTGACGTAGGTCGCAAACATCGCACCAGCGATGTCGTCGATATATCTTTTGTACAGGGCTGGTTTTGACACGCATAATTGGGTCCCAAACGGCTACCCATCGCGACCCCTCCTATGTGCCGATTAAAATTTCTATTGAACGAGAATGTGTTCATTGTAAGGATCAGTTTTGCAAGACGAACCAGAGTGAGCGCAAAGCAGTTTAGTTTCCATAACTCCACTGTTACAATTTTGTAAACATTGCATTACTGATTATCGAAAAAAGCAGTTTGATTTATTTTTTTACTTCAGTTGATGTCTGTTATATCTTTCTGACCACATTTTACTTAAATATTTCACCACAATTTAGAGTGACATTAATTTTAGATCCACATTGTTGGAGGGTGCGAAATTTTTAAAAATAAAGCTCATTTTTTTTTCTTTAATTAAGAATTTAAAAATAATTAACACCCTACTCGACCTGCAGAATTCTTCATTTCCGACTCAGCCTCATTTAATAATTACCCCACTCGTAAAATTCATACGAAACTATATCCGGGACTCGAGTGGCGTATTTTTCATATCCTCACTAGTGAAGATATCGGTGATTTCACTGATATCAAGTTTGTCTCTTAAATTGAACCAAATTCGTTGGTGTATGATCGAAACAGCTTTTTGTCTTCCTCGAAAGTCTTCGAAAATCTTCGGAAATCTTCGGAAATTTTTGAAAAATGTTCGGGAACGTTTGTCTGGCCTTCAGATCAGTTTTGAAAAACCTTCGGAAATCTTCGGAAAATCTGTACAACGCCGTCATCAGTATGTCTATATAATAAAAAGAACATTGCACGTTAGCTCGAAGGTATGAATTTAATAATTTATTTCATTTTATATCTTATCGTCACCGTGTAATATCCTCTATCTCCCCCAACTAGAGCTTGGTTACTAAGCTCGTAACCTTTGCCCATCTCTCCAAGTAACCATGACAGACAGTTGCTGAATAAAACCTTCAATTATTCGAAAGATATTACCCCAAATCCACGATAATTAAAAGGATGGAGAATTTTCAAATAGACTGCTGTCGCTCTCGCACCCACAATCTTTTCAAGAACTCAAAGCACCGGAGAATTGTAAAACGTAGGGGTTACGTTGAGTTTTCTTTAACTAAAGCTATTCATTTTTAGACAATGATAACAACTGTGAATGAATGAAGCAACGATAAAAAAAGGTTACTTTTAAATTTATTTCATATTGTTTCAAAAACAATAATAATAATAATAATAATAACAATAGTTGTTAATTCCAAAATAATAAAAATAGTACTCTTTTTGGCTTTTTTGTTACTTTTGTTCAGCTTGCTCAATCGCCCATCGTTTTGCACTGCTGTTGGCGAGATAGCATCTCAGGACTCCAGCTTTTGCCTTTGTGACATGTCAAGATTCCATCCTTGCCCCCCTTAGCCTCCCCCCCCCCCCCCCCACGTGTCCACTTACTTTAGTTTATCACATGTTTCATCAGGAGTTCCAAACACGCTTGTGTTGAGGACCCCTGATGAAACATGAAGTACTGCCGAGTTTTTGAGATGTCCTCTCAAACGAAACATTAAAAAAATATATATACAGGGATACATTTGTTTTCCATTGTCCTCCTCAAATGAATGAACAATAATTTATGCAGCGATGTAATTTTGCCATTTTCCGTAACAAGGTTAACGTGTATTATTAGTTGTTTTGGTCAAGAGATCATGATCTAAGCTAGCCTCATTTTCTCTTGTTTTGGTGTAGTTGGTGTGTGACCAGAAGTAAATATGGAGAGGCAAGATGTAGGGAGCCAAACAGTGTTTACGAAAAGCGCGAGTTAGTCGAATAAGCTATTCCTTGTAAGTCAAAATATAAGAACAAATAGGGGGTAACAATTTTCGGCGAATTCATGGCAAATTTCTGGATCCGTTATATATAGCTCCCGTTTTAGACAAGGCAAGGAGGGCTATTTTAAGACTACGATTTACACAAGGTCGCACAGCTTTCTACCAGCATTGAAGAAATAAAAGCAGTAACCTTGAATTACTTGTTTAGCAAGTTTGTGACGCAAGTGTCGCCAAGAGGTCGGGGGAGAGATATCCACTGAAGACCGTTCATGGAATAATTTGTGGTCTTCGACGCTACTTAGAGGAGGATGGTGCAGACGCGTTTTAACGCGTCTAAATCTTCCTGACAACAGCGACCGAAGGTGAAATGACTAGCTATCATTTGTTCAATAAAATTGTACAGCTATGAAAGTTATAGTTCTTTTTATCGTCTCGTTCGAAGGTTCTCCTTATTTCGTCGAGCATTGGACGTGGAAATGAAAGATGCCACAAGTCATGGTTTGCACTTAAAGTGTAAGAAAGAAGAGGAGAAGAAGAAGAGGCGAAGTTCTTCTGGATTTTAAATTTATTGGGAACTTCAACAGCAAAGTCTTTATTGAACACTGTTTATTTTTACAATGGCAAACGTTTTGGTTCAAGAGGAGGTGAACACAGAAATCTTGTCGTTAATTATAACAAGTAAGACTCAGGTCATTTTTGGAATTGTTGTTAACGATGATTAATTATTTAAAAAATGCTCATTTAAATGCAGGTGTTTGATCTGAGATCAATGTCTCAACTCGGATCAAAACCCTTAAGATTTTAATCTGAGTGTCCATTGGGTATCAAGGTTCATGCATGTGAAGTATATATGAAATAATTCATATATGTACGATTGTAGATTGCAGATGATTTGTTTCCCAAGGTTCATGCATGTGATCCAAATATGCTTCATTTATTGCCAGTTGCCCTCATGATAAATTAATGAGTTTGAGAATTTTATTTCTTATTTTCTCAACGCAAAGAGCTATTGGGAGACTGGGTATGAGCAAACGAGCGCGAGCAGGAGCTGGTAACGAGTGAGGAGTTTGAGCGCAGGGAACGATGATTCCCTGCCGGCTCCTTCTCACTAGTTAATCATTTTGTTTTTATTTTCGCGCGGGTGACTGGAGACAAGGCAGACGCTAATGGAGTTCCACGGAACGAGGGCTTTGCTGCAGGGACCTGGGGACCAGTAAATCCACCGCAGAACTGAGATCAATCGCAGATAAGGTACCCAGGTAATTTCTTGGCAAGTGACTGCATGAGAGAAACAGATCAGACCACTCATGTGTACATGCTTAATAGACGGAAATGGTGAAGAAACCTGATAAAGTTCATTGTTGTATGTTTTGGCTATTTTGTACATTGTGGAGGTTGGCCATGTACATAGCCAGGCAAAATACAAAGGTGGTTATGTGTGCTCATACAAATAACCAATAGAAACATTACAATTACGTAATTCATGCAAAGTCAATGAGCAGAAAACAAAAGATGTTACGTTAAGTCTGTTAATGACTATATTCAAAATGCACAATTTGTATTGCTAATTTTCTGTAAACTCCTTGCTAAAAATCCATGCCAGACAGGCATCAAATTTTCCTCTTTCAACTGTCGCTTACACGATTTGAAACACTCTTTAGCTTCTTTCAGGCGTTCAGTAAATTAGGGCTCAGCGGGAAAAAAATCAAAAAAGCGCGCGCTGTTTTCCGCACTGCGCCCTAACTAACTGAACGCCTGGAAGAGGCTAAACACTCTTAGCTATCATTACAGAATAATCTATTGTGAAGTAAAACAATTTCCTTAGGTGAGGCAATGTTCTTACAGATGGCTCTAAAGGCTCTCGATCCTGAGGTGAACCCCGTCTCGTGGAGAGAGCGTATTGCCTGCGTGCATTACCATGGGCACTTGAGTCTCGGGGGATAACACAAACTTGTACTTTGCCAGGATTTTTACCAGCGTAATCTTGATCTCCATCAGGGCGAACCTCATCCCGATGCAATTCCTCGGCCCAGCTCCAAACGGAAGGTACTGATATGGATGCCGAGAGTCTTTAGCGGGACCGCGAAATCGCTCAGGGTCAAACTTCTCCGGCTCTGGCCAAGCCTCAGGATCATGGTGAAGAGCATAAAACGGAATAACAATCTCCAAACCTTTAGGAATAAAGATGCCGTTGATTTCGCAATCTTGGCCGCATTCTCGGTTCAGCTGGTGCGCCGGAGGACATAGTCGCTGGGTTTCGTTTATGACGCAGTCCAGGTACTCAATACCGTGCGACAACTCGTACAGGGTAGCGCTCGGACTGAGCTCAGTGTACCGACAGATATCCTTTCGTAACTTCTCCTGGATATCTGGATATAACGCCAAATGGTAAGCGGTAGTAGAGAGGGTGATCATCGAGGTCTCATGCCCAGCCAACAGGAATGCCACACACTGCGCGACAATTTCCTCATCTGTGAGTTTGCTTGCTCCTTGGACCGTGAACTCTTCATGGGCTGTTAGCATCAGCTGCATCAGATCCTGTCGGCTGGTCTCACCTGCCCCTCGTCGCTGTCGGATCATTTCCAAAGCAAGCGTGCCGAAGTAGCCCATACTTCCTCTCATGGCCATCCGTAGAACTGTTCTAATGATCGGCAAGCGACCCACCACGCGCAGTATGAAGGGGAATCGAAATGACTGCCTTGCCTTCGTGAGGAGTTTTTCATCTGGATCAGTCTGCACTTCAGCTTTGATGCCAAAAGCAGACGAAAGGATAATCTCTAATGTCAGCATGCTGAACCAGTCCATGATGTTCACCGTTTTACCTACAAAACCAGATTTAGTGGTGAATTCAGATACACTGACCTTACAATTGCTATTCTCCATCCCCGAAGGTTCCGTTAATTCTTGGACAATATATCACGAATTAAGTCGTTTGATTTACCTCTCCCTCTTAACGCAGGCCTTTCTCCGATCTAGAGTATGACGATTTTAATGAGAACCTTTCCATCCCGACATAAGCTTTCCCTCATTCCACTTCATGGCCATATCAACTTAGTCACATCCTAGACACTACTTCAAGCAGAAACAGGTACTGCAAGTATTGCAAGCGGAATCCACATCAAACTGGGTAATCTAAGTGGCTCTTTTAAATATACATCTCATTGGAGACCTTTTTAAAGTCGCTTTTTGTCAGCACATTCCTGAACGTTTTGTCACAGTAAAAGACCAAATTTGTATTCCTGTCTATTGGACTGGAACTGAAAAGAGCCACAAAAGTAGTTGAGACACTTTTAGGAAATGACGCTTTTAGATTCTTGTTAAGCCATTTGTTCTATTTTATTTGCATCTAGCATTAGTTCTCTGATACCCCCGGCCCCCCAGTTCAATGTTGTGTAGGCGCTGTGATGGGCTGTGCAGTCGAAGAAATAGAACAATCAACATTGTTTGGGGGGAAAGGGGGAGTGAAGGTGTCCAAGACGGTGGAATTTTACTGCCAAGTGTCTCAACACTTTTGTCGCCCATTGTAGTTTTTAACTGAGGCTAATGAGGAGAGTCAAATGAATAAATTCCCTGTAATAATATTGGTCCACATCAGCCTCAATTCAGTGCAAGTTAGTTCCAGTGCAATACAGTGAATACAAATACTAAACAATTATCGGATGGGGTTGAGCATGATATCATGAATTATCAAAACCGAGGTCTGTGTTATCTGCCGAAGCCGCACAGACACGAGGTTTTGATAATTCATGATATCATGCGAAAACCGAATTCAATCATTGTTTTATTATACATTTTTCACATAATTCATTCTCAGAAACAGAAGCGAAGCGTTCAGCCATTTTGTTTCTGAGGAGAACACTCCGAGGGGCTTAGTAACCAGGCAGACGTTGAACTTGACATGATAAATGCAATATCTGCAGCTGCATTTATCATGTCAAGTTCACAAGCTTTTGTGACTTGACCAATCAGAGTTTTCATAGTGAGTCTGATGTATAATAGAGTCTATTATATGTGCCCCAAGATATAAGCCCAGTCTATACAAGTGGAGTCTATGCATGTGGTGAGCAACGGTGGAAGCCTTATACCTCACCAGGGGCAAAGAGGATTAAGTGAAGTGCGTCTCTAAACACAGGTGGACCAAGTAATGGCATTTCTTACAGCAATATTGGCTGATATTGCATCAAAACTGCAGCAGATCCGTACGTTCTTCTTAACACAGGGAAAGAGCCTCGCGAGCCCATGCCAGTGACAGAGTGCGGAGCCCATCTAAAAAGCTCACTTAGATTATTTGTAGATCAAAAGTTTGTCATCATACATAATTAAGCTTTATTCTGATCTAGCAAGGGAGTTGTTTATCTTCTGGAAAATCAGCTAGAAATAACCTGATTTCGATTTGTTACTTAATATTCTGCAAGGATTGTCATTAATCAGTAGGCGGTCAATATTTCGTAGTATTAAGAGGTGGCGCCTACTGCTGGGTGGGACCCGACCAACATCAGTCACGTTTGCACACCCCGAGAAAACCATGTAATGAGACATCAGACCGGACTACAACCCCTCCCTACACCCCGTTCACCTCCTCCCCCCCCCCCCCCCCGTTCATCCCATGTACTCACCGGTATCTGCTATGCTCTCAAGTTTTTTGAGAAGTACATCACACGATTCCTCTATTAGTGAAACCATCAGCTTCATTTTTCTCGCGCTGAACGAGGGTGTCAGAATGTTGCGAATTCTCTTCCACGTCTCGTCACGCGCGGAGAATACGTTAAAACTCATCGGCGGTGGTGGAGTCGGCATCATTCGGTTGTGAAACGTCGCAAACTCCTTGACCATGATAGTTTTCAGCATTTCAGGATCTGCCACGACCAAAGATGGTTTCCTACCCAGCGAAATTGCAAAGATCTTGCCGTACTTTTTCACATAATCGAAGATCATCAAATGAATGCTTCCATACTTTCTCACCTCCAGAATATTCCCGACAAACGGCACGGGTTTCGGACCGGGAACATTCAGTCGGTTCAAGACTGAGAAACCAAGCATGCCATACCAGTAGATTAGTATCAACAGCAAAATCACAGTAGAAAACACTATCAAAGGATTCCAATTGCCAAACGTTTGGATCTCCATTGTGTGTTCCGAGATTAATACCTTTGTAACAGACGTCACGCTTCAATGGCGATAGCGCCCTATCAGCTAAAAGTAAACACGAGTTAAAAGATCTGTCACGAATTATAGACTGATCTTTTTTTCAGGTTTCTCGAGTGAACAATCGTTCTTTATTACTTTTTACAACGCATTTTGAATGCTAGCTATTTTCAAATTAGCTCCCTTAGACAAGGTCCAGTAATAATTCTCCTAGCAACAAGCTTGATTCTTTAAATGGATCGCGTGACCTTCAGGGGTTTTGAATTGCAAAATTGCCACCAATTATGCAGGGCGCTTACTCAAACAATTATGCCTCGACGACAGCCGAATAATGACTGAAATGTCGTTGACAAATGTAGCAGTACCTGATAATATCTTGGACCTTGCATGGACCTTTTTTTCTTTCTTTTTTTTGGAGAGGGGGGAGGGAATTCTGTGGAGCATGAAATGTTCCCTCATCTTTAGGTTGTTGTTTTGTTTTTTTTTTTCTGGTGGGCTCCTGGTGCGATCATGCGGCCCGGGATTTCTTTGGTTGAGCCTGGGTAGTAGAAAGCATTTTCTCGAATTTTTTCTCCATAGTTACCTTTGCACAATTTTTACTTTTTTGTAGAAGTTTTTGCTGTGTGGACATTTTTTGGGGAAAATTGCCCAATCCCTTGAAAGCTAGTGTTTCCACTGCTACCTAAACTAGAAAAAAAAAACACTTTGGTAATAGTTTGTGAAAATTGTACAGACTTTGAATCGCTATGACACTGCTATTTTAACACTTTTTTCGTAGACAGGGCCGTACCTAGGATTTTTTGTCTGCGGGGGCAAACTCCACAAACCTTCACAGGGATCTCCCGTATAGAGACAGGGTTTCTAGTCGGACGTTTCGTTTTCACCCCTATTAGTTTTCCTGGCGGAGGCAACTGCCCCCCCTGCCCCCTCCCCCCGCCCCCCGCTATGTACGGCCCTGGTATATCATGCTCAAAATAGTTGCAATCAAGCTCTCTCAACATCTTTGAAATATATGCAAGTTCGACAAAGAAAGCGACAACGAAATTTTTAAGATGGTTTACACAATAGTGCTGAACATGTTACACACAGGCAGTGAAAAGTCTTAAACTATTCTCAGCAGAGCGATACAGACTTCCAGGCGTTTAATTGCTAGCAGTTGGGGCGTAGCATGGAAAAAGGTGAGACACCTTTATTTTCCTCTCGACGTTTTTGAGCTGCTCCCCAACTAACTGATCGCCTTGAAAAGACAACAGATTTCCTATGAAAAGTGTTAAAAGGTCTATTCTTTTTAAATGAATCTCTTCCTTACAAAGGAAAAGTAAAAAAACAGAACATAGCATCTTAGCGTACCTCTCTGAAAATCTCGATTTAGTTCGGCAGACGGAGCCACCCGACAGGGTTTCATTACGGAGATTACAGACCAATTACGGGATAGCTCGTTTCTAAACACAATTTTGACTGCTTAAGCATCTTAGACCTCTTTTACAAACATAACTTGCACAATTTTTGCACTCCTTCTGGAAGCGTTAACAATTCTCTGTAGTGAGCAAAAAGTTCAAATTTAACACATCGTATTCTTTATTAACATCTTATCGAGTATATATAGCAATGTAGTGTTCTTTTTCTCATTTGAAATGAAATGGCACAAGATGTACTCTCCAGAAAAAAAAATAGGTTGCCTTTATGAAAAGTAACGTGGTGTAACTTTTACAAACATTACAAACATTTAGGTTAGAAGCAGTAGGCAAGAAAAAGTGAAAAACTGGTGAAAACAACTTGAGTATAAGTCGAACATATTGTAAATAAAACCACACTGCTGTTTGGATTTCATGAAGAAGGATATATAAATTGGAAAAACTGAAATATGTTGGACGTGAAATTGCACTGACGCCCTTGGTTGCAAATTACAATAATGTGTTATTAAAATTAAAATCTGGCAAGACGTTTTATATGACAGGATAATTACTGACTGTTTGTTGCCTTCCTTTTTTCAAGTTAACATGTACAAGATTTATTGTTATTCAACCTAGAGTGGAAGTGAATATTTATCACCTGCCAGGCCGAGTTAAAACAACTTCGATAGCAAATTTTTCTATTAATGCTGAACCAACAAAAGGGATCATGTAAAATTATTATAGCTATTCAGTTGAGTGTAAATGTCTGCTCAAAAATCAGAACCGGAGAAAAGTGGGCTCTAAGGACAAAACTGCCCGAGGGGGGGGGGGGAGGGGAAATCCCATAAAAAAGAACAGGGGTGCCCGTCATACCTTTCAGGGGTTAAAAAACGGTACATATACATGTACCCCTTGGGGCGTTCAGTCTCAAAAAGACCACAGCGGGAACTTTTGCGGTTGCTTTTAGGGTATCGAGCCGAGCAAAATATGACGAAAAAAATACGTGTCGTTTTAGAATCGGTATCTCTTAGGTATGCAAAAAAATTTCAAGCCACGTCCACTTAAAAGATGGACTGTAGCTTGCCAGATATAATTGCCGAATTCTGATTGGCTTGGGCAGGTACGGTTGAGTGTAAACATGCGATTATTAAAAATGGTATTAAAAAGCACAGCCATATCATAGTATGGTATCCGTTGCTATCATGTTATGGTATCACTAAAAAGTAGGAACTTTTTTAACATTATATAGACTGAACTCTGACTAACACGCCATCTTTTGCCGACAAAGTAATGCCGGCATGGATTTTTAGAGGAACTTGAGTTTCAGGCGATGCCACAAACTTGAACTTCATCAGGACTCGCGCCAGTGCGACCTTGATCTCCATCAGGGCGAACCTCATCCCGATGCAGTTCCTGGGCCCGGCTCCAAACGGTAGGAACTGAAAGGGATGGATGGCGTCTTTCGCGGGACCACGGAATCTCTCGGGGTCGAACTTTTCTGGGTCTTTCCAAGCATCAGGGTCATGGTGGAGGGCGTATATGGGAATCACGACTTCTGTACCAGCGGGGATGTGAATTCCATTTAGGTCGTAATCTTCAGAACATACCCGATTAGGGAATGCACCCGGTGGACAAAGTCGCTGAGACTCCTTAATGACGCAGTCAAGGTATTCCATGTTCTGGGCCAGTTCGTAAAGAGGTTTTCTCTTGAAATTAGACTCCACGGCCTCTTTGATCTCTGTCCTCAACTTGTCTTGAACATCTTGGTTTAGAGCCAGGTAATACAGAGTAAAGCTCAACGTGTTACTTGACGTTTCGTAGCCAGCCAATAGGAAAACGATTGCCTGGGCTATAATCTCTTCATCAGAAAGTTTACTGACCCCTTCCACCGTGGTCTCTTCGTTGGCGGTCATCATGAGATGGAGCAGGTCTTTGCGTCCCGTGAGCCCCTGCTGGCGCCGGCTTTTAATGATGTCTTCGGCAACTTCTTTAAGATATTCTGCTGGGTTTCCACGTCGAGACAATATTACCCGAAAGATAGAACGACCAAGTGGTAAGCGCCCTATCAGTCGGACGATAGTAGGGATTTGGAACAGTGCTTTTGCTTTTTCCAGCAATATCTTGTTTTCCCCCAATTGAATGCTTGTGTCCACCCCAAAAGCCGTGGAGAGAATCACTTCAAGCGTCATCTTACTGAACCAGTCCAGCATGTTCACACTTTCATCTGTAAAACAGAACACGCCTTTAGATTTTTGAATAACAGCTATGTTTACAATTTCCATTTCATTGGCAAACGTGCAAGTCACGTACGTATGTGTCACGCGTTTCTGTAACACCATACTCAGATAGTCGGTTCAGGACTATCTGAGTCAAGCGTTGCGAACAAGGTGCGAACGACTGGTAAACTTTTTTCAATTTTGAGCCAATCACGAGTGCCGTTATACAAAAAATAAATTACAGTAATTTATGCATTAGGCTCGGCCTATGATAGCCTGAATTTCAGCCGTCTCATCCTCTCGCTAAGTCTCGGGAGAGAGACGTCTGAAAGCATTGGGCGATAATGCTGTCCAGTGACGTCACGAGTGAAATGTGGTAATTTATGAAATTTCACACGCGACTTTCAGCGCAAAAACAAGTCTAGACAAAACCGTTAAGTTTTGGTGAGGTCAATCATCTCCGCCTCCTTATCGACCGTATGCAAATTTAAAAAAAAAATTAAAAGGCTTAAACTTTGCAGCGGTCCACTCGTAAAAATTATCATTTTACTTTCAGTATGCTCGGTTAGCTCACTATGAATACACTGGAATTAAATGTCCCTTGAAATTTGTAACTGAAGACGGGCGGATTGGGTTTCTCAACGGCCATTCGCATGCATGAATGACCCCGAGAGAAAGCAAATCTACAACGCGGCGAACTAAATTATTTCTGTACGTATTCGTGGGGCTACCGACTGAACAAAACTTCTAATGAAACTTATAATTTTGTGGTAATAGGGTATCAGTTTTATAGGTTGCAGTATATGTTCAGCCCGTAGCCCCAAGAAATACGTGCAGAATAATTTGTTTGCTAGTGTGCAGATTTGCTTGCTCCCAGGGGTCATTCATGCGTGAGAATGGCCGTTGAAAAACCCAACAAACGTCTTCATTTATGGATTTCAAGGAGTGTTTAATGCCATTGTATTTAGTGTGCTAGCCGTACATATCAAAAGTAAAATGACAATTTTTACGAGTGAACTGCTGCAAGTTTTCAGACTTTTTTTCAGGTAAATTTTGCATACGACTATACTTTCGTTTGCAAAATGGCTGTGCTGCTTTGAAAGTTCAATCGCTACTGACGAGTGGAGTCATATGATGACTATGATATATTACTATACCTGCCAACTCTCACGCCTTAGGCGTGAGTCTCACGCCTGCGGGTTGAAAACTCACGAGTCTCACGCCTGCTGGCCAATTTCTCACGCCTGATCGAAAAATGTGAGTTGTTGCCGTCTTGCTTGACACAATTTCCAAAAATTTGTTAACTCAGACGCATGTAAGGAACGAAAAACCATGTGTAAAGAATACATCGCTTCCTCTAAGAAATTCTGCAACTGCTTTTTCCTGTTGCGGATTGAGGTTTTGAGCCCCAAATGTCGAGCATACACCAGAAACGGCTTTAACTCTGGTGTCGTTAGCTCGCGATTTTCTTCTGCCATCTTCAGTGAACGCACGAAGTTTGGCAATAAAATTACGCAAATTATTCGCGTCGGGTAAATAAATTAACACGGCAACCAATCAGAACCACTACCAGGTTTTCGGGTAGTGACGTCACCGGACAGCATTATCGCCCAGTGCCTTCAGACGTCTCTCTCCCGTACGGTGGCCAACAACTGTCACGGCAAAATACAATTCATCACGGCAAAATAAATTCGTCACGGCAAAATACAATTCGAAACAACAAATTCAAATTACTCCCGGCAGACTACAAACACTCACGGCAAAAACAAAAACAATTATTGCAATTCAAAATTCATCACGGCAAGAGCAAAACATTCGCGGCAAGAGCAAAACATTCGCGGCAAAAGCAAAACACTCACGGCAAAAGCAAAACGCTCACGGCAAAATCAAGAATGGCGGTCAGCGGTTGTCCAAGTACGTTGTGTACCGGGAAATCTACGTCGTGTTGATTGTGAAACGGTACACCACGTACTTGGACAACCGCTGACCGCCATTCTTGATTTTGCTTTTGCCATGAGTGTTTTGGTTTTGCCGCAAGTGTTTGTAGTCTGCCGGGAGTAATTTGAATTTGTTGTTCCGAATTGTATTTTGCCGTGACGAATTTTATTTTGCCGTGATGAATTGTATTTTGCCGTGACAGTTGTGAGCCACCGTACTCCCGAGTTAGCGAGAGGAGGAGACGGCTGAAATTCAGGCTAGGCCTATGAGGAAAACGGCGTAAGTATGAATCAGCCACCGCTGCCACCTCGCATAGTGCGACGGGACAGACGCTGCCGAATTTAACGTTGTTTGCCGCTCCAAACCTAAAATGCCGAACCAAATTGATTCAAACGCCGCTCTGGTGCCGTGCTTAACTAATCAGTTAAGTTCGGCGAATGGATGGAGCTGCGTTTGGAAAGGGCTTTACCTGAATCAGCAATTTTCTCGAGTTTTTCCAGCAGTGTGTCGCACGACTTCTCAATCAATGGCACCATCAGCTTCATCTTCCCGGCGCTGAATGTGGGGGTCAGCGTGTTACGGATCCTCTTCCAAGTGTCATCTTTTGCATTTAAGAGGTTCTTGTTAAACAGCGGACCCGGTTTTAGTGGGTTAAAACGATTGCGAAAGTTCGGAAAGTCCTTGATCATAATTTGCTTCAGCAACTCTGGATCTGCAACAACGAGCGAAGGTTTATTACCCACACAGATGGCGAACACTTTACCGTACTTCTTGAGGTAGTCGAGATGCATGGCATGTAGACCATCATATTTTCTCACTTCAAGAAAGTTTCCTAAGAACGGAATGGGTTTGGGACCAGGAACATTGAGTATCTTGAGAGCTGCGAAGCCTCGCGTTCCATACCAGTAGAGAAACAGCACTACCAGGAGTAGAAGCGACCCGATGGCAGCAGGATGAGCAAGGAATTCCAATGGCAGCATCTGCTGTAGCAGTTCCCTCATCGTGAGATCTTCTTAATCTTGGAGAATCAGAAAGAAATACTTAAATCATTAACATCAACAGGTTAAAAACAGTAACACATCTTGTTTACATAGAAAATGCCAAAATTGCGGTGCCTTTCATTATTGATTCTCTTCACAAGTAAGAACAGTAATTACTAGCAGCTTAAAGCGATGTTACAAATACAACTTACCTTTATACAGCTGTTTATATTTCTACAGTATAAGCCTTCAACAAATGAGGTGATTCACTGAACGCAACGCTGGTTGAGCACTTGTGACTAACGTGTTTTGAAATGCTTGAACAATAGCGTGCAGATGTAATATAATGACACCGTGACTGTTGTTTATTTGCATAATCAGTTGCGTAACCTTGCACAATGTAGTACTTTTAGAAATGAAATAATCATCGAATTTTACTAATTTATATGCACAACGTGGGCTGTTGCGAAAATAGACATCGAACTGAAAACCCCTGCGATCTCAACTGGACGTTAAGAGGAGATGGACGGAAAGCGAGTTAGCGTGATCCATCTTTCACATTAAAAGTTTGCTTTTACACATCAAACTGTATGCACGTCTATATATAGCGAAGATATCAGTGTTTGACTGACGTCATTTTCGATCACGTCCGCCAAAATCATCCACGCGTGTGATTGACAGCTGACAGAAACAAGTGAAATCGTGTTTGTGTTCGGTTGTGAAGCATTCTTATATTATTCTAAGAAAAACAACATCATTGTGCTTCTCAAGAGAGCTTAGAAACCATAGATATTCCATGGTAACGAGCTGAAGGTCAGTCGTCTGAAACTTGTAATATAATTTTTATTTGACCGAAAATAGAACTAATCCATGCAAACAAAATTAGTGTTTTGGCCGCCAAGTTTTAGAATAAAATCTTAAATAGTAATAAGGCGACAGTCGATAAAAAAGAACACTTGATCTGAATATATTTCCCTCTTATACTATCGACGCTTCTTGCCATCCTGGAAAATCGCGTTACAGTGCTCGTGACGTCACTGTAATGAAGACGTAGGTGGTGTTGTATATGTAGTGAATTATGGGCGCACTACTTTTTGAAATTTTCGTCATGCGCGTGTTTTACAGTTTGGATGTAAATATAGCAGCTAGACATTTCAATATCATTTTTTCAAAATTTAGATGCTATTTGAGAAGCATTGATGTCAACATAACTTACCCGCTTTTTTTAAAACGTAAAGTAAACCGCCGTTTTATTCAACAGTGGAACCCGGTTAATCCGGGCATCCATATTAAGTGAGCTCTCAGGAAAAACGTCACGGAAAAATGACAGCATCGATATATGCATGCTGAGGACTTAAGCCGATATGCTGATAGTTTTTTAAAGGACTGCAGTACAAGGGTCAAACACAGAAAAAAATCAAACACGTCATGCTATTTTGCTACAGTTTTTCAATAGTAACAAAAAAGTATTATTTAACTATGATTTTACATGGCTCTACGTGATAATAGCCTACGTCATATGTTCACGTACAATTTTGTTCACCTCTGACTTGATAATGACGTAAGGGAACATCGACACGTCGTCACAATGGTTTTAAAGTTCTCAGCGATTTGTTGCAATTTATTTCAGCTCTTGTTTTAAAAGGAAAGAAACAAACAAGAACCGAAAAATCCAGATACTTTCGCAGAACAGGGGTGCAGATATGTGGTTATCTATCGACGACACTTGCTGTCAAACTATCAATTCCGAAAAATGGAATCAAAAACTGTATAAGTCGTATAACCACAGCACCTAATCGATGAGAGTTCCGGATCTTTAGTAGACCTGGATTAGTGGAAACTTTAGAATACAAAATATAGACGGCACACTGATCCCGACGGCAGATATGACCAAAATGAAATAGAACGGAGTAAGGGACTAAATTACTTTAAACAAAATTGCCCGGCTATATTTCGGTTTGCAATACAAACCCTCCTCAGGGGCTGAGTGGAAAAAAAATAAGTCGAAATTGCAAGAAATCGCACCAACGTTGAGGTGATTAATATTAATACATCGGAATTGGCCTAGTTGCTTTCAAATGATGGTGGAGCGAAAATTAACACTTCAAAGAATAGTCCCAATTTGTTTTACGTTATGCCCAGTAAAGAAAGGCCTTCAAAAGCTTCATGCTCTCTTTAAAGGAAAATGTATAGCTTTTGTTTTCAACTTTAATTCCTCTTATACATATATATATATATTTCCAACGTGGGTGCCAGTCCACCCCCGGGTGGGGGGGGGGGGTACTCCCAGAAAAATTGGGTGGGGGTGTGCGGCCCACTTCACAAAACCCTTACCCTATTTATGACCAAAATCTGCGATATTCCCTACCCTATTTATGACCTGACCAAAAAAGTCGGAACCTTACAGGTTTGAGAACATACCCATATCATGATTAGAATACAAAAACCATACCCTATTTATGACCAAAATGGCCAAAGTCAGCTAAAATCGATACCCTATTTATGACCAAAACGGCCGATATAAGGGAGTACCCCCCCCCCCCCCGGGCACTCCACATACGTCCCGTGGCCCAAACGCTGGAATTCTTGGGTGAGGGATTCTGCTAAAACAGTTAAGCTATTCGCTCTCAGTTTCTATAAGCTCAACATTCCAATTCAAACAGGGCACTTTTTATCTTTGTTTGCATATGTCTGGGAAAAGGTTTCAGTGTCCTCTTGTGTAAGATGACAATACTTTAAATGAAGAAAATCATATTTGCATACTGGAACATTTGGTTCAAACATAAAATACGGTAGCCTGCCATAGGTTTCAAGTTACTCAGCCTTTAAACTATACTCTCCACTCGAACAAGAACGCCATCTCTTGCGCTCAACGCACCACCAGGGTGTATAATCAGCGGCACTTGTGTCTCAGGTGACTGCACAAACTTGTACCTCAGAAGGATTTTCACCAGAGCAATCTTGATCTCCATCAGGGCGAACCGCGTTCCGATGCAGTTCCTGGGCCCGGCACCTAACGGTAGGAACTGGAGGGCATGGATGGCGTCTTTAGAAGGACCACGGAATCTCTCAGGGTCAAACTTCTCCGGTCCTGCCAGGCATCAGGGTCATGGTGGAGGGCGTAAATGGGAATCAGTATCTCCGTTCCAGCTGGAATGTGGATTCCATTCAGATCATAATCTTCAGAGCATTCTCGGTTGGCCTGGGAACCCGGAGGAAACATTCGCTGAGATTCCTTAATCACGCAATCGAGGTAGTCGATGCTGTGAGTCAGCTCGTAGAGAGAAATATCGGCATTGGACTCCATGGCGTCTTTGATCTCTATCCTCAGCTTTTCTTGAACATCTGGGTTCGTAGCCAAGAAGTACGCAGTAAAGCTTAACGTGTTGCTGGAGGTTTCATAACCAGCTAATAAGAAAAAGACTGATTGTGCTACAATTTCTTCATCAGTAAGTCTGCTGATCCCTTCCACCGTGGTTTCGTCTTTGGCCATCATCATGAGTTGTAGCAGGTCCTTCCGTCCCATGAACCCTTGCTGACGACGGGTTTTGATAATTTCGTCGACAATGCCAAGAAAATATGTGGGTTGGTTTCCAAATATAGTACTCAGTAACGAAAAGAAAAGAGTGCCAAATGGCAAGCGTTCAATCTGGCGGACAATCAAGGGAATTTTAAATATTGCCTGTGCCTTTCGCAGAATTTCTGTGTTTTCTCCCATTTGAATGTTTGCATCCACGCCAAAGGCCGTTGATAAAATCACTTCGAATGTTAGCTGACTGAACCAGTCGAGCATGTCCACACTTTCACCTGACGGAAAAGGACAAAGGAGATAAAACCTCTCAAAACTAATTACTGAATAACAAGGCTTGGTTTAGACCAAGTAATCCTGAGCCTCTCATGGTCTCAGGGTTTTGGATAAAAAAAAGAATGACCGAAGGGAGAAAAACCAGCAGCACAAGTAAATCAAAACTGGGCCAATCGCCACTCGATCAACACTCAACAGTTTCGACCAATTTTTGTTTGATGCACATGAATATCATTGGATGTTGCAAGTTTGTGTCAGCTAAAAATTCATTCAAGGGAAAATGCCAAGAAAAAAATTCGTACAAAGAAGACAATAAAGAAAAAAAATTCATGCAGAAGGAAGGTCCATTTGTGACTTTTATTTAATATATAAAATTTACTAGTGCCTATTAAAAATAATTCCTATTCAAAATATTCTTGGGGCATTACCCTAGGCCCTACTATATTAATGTTAATAAATAAAGACATCTAATAGTGTACTGAAGTGTTTTCCTCACACTGCATGAATTAAGAAATAGAAAACATGTACCGTGTTTGTATCGAGTTATACAAACACGAGTGGAAGTTTGGGAGAACGAGAAATGCTGTGGGAACACGAGCCGCAGGCGAGTGTTTCCACAGCTTTTTCGAGTTCTCCCAAACTTTCACGAGTGTTTGTATAACTCGATACAAACACGATGTACATGTTTTCTATTTCTTTTAGAAAACACCACGACGAGAAAAAGGAAAACAACTTGTTAAACTTTGATTGTCAAGATGTAAATTCTCTTTGCTCGCGCCATCACTACGTCAACAAGCGCGCGCTAGTTCTGTGTCTCCATCGAGTTATACAAACACAATTTTCAACCAATCAGCGCGCGTGCTTTCTTAGGACTGTTTTCTAAATGACAAATATAAGGTGACATAAATTGATTCATACTATTACCAGGCACAATTATAGATAAACATAAATCACTTTCCTCTCATTGAAAGGGGGCAATTAAAACTTTGTTTTTATTTTAAATTGCAGCTAGTGTACCTACAAGATACACTGTATGCTGTGTTATAATAAAAATAATAAAATATAATTTGTAACAAATAAATATTATAATTTGGCATCTTTGTAAATATTCTATAAAGTTATTTGTGCCCACAATAAAAGCTTAAGAGTATGGGTCTTATCGCCTTGAATAAGAATTCTATAATACAATGAAAAAGTGCATTCAAACATAGTAGTAAGTGTTAAACGTTAACTGTCAACAACATAACCAGCAACACTGTCACCGGTCCTTTTAACAAACATTAAGAACCACAAAGTATGGTTTTCATTGGCAAGCGAGTCTACCTGCAACATACAAAGTATCTTGTAATATAATAAATATCATGAATACATTTAATTATCCATAAACAGTTCAAATATTAAACTTTTCTACATATAAAATCTTTAATAAAAATATAAATAATAGAATTTGCTGGCTTCGTAAATATAATTTCTATAAAATTATTTGTGGCCACAATAAAATTAGTGTATGGGTCTTATCACCTTGAATAATGATCTTATAATAATATGAAAAAGTGCATTTACATGTACATGTAGTAATAGTAGTGTTAGAACTAACTGTTACCAACATTATAATAGGGAGCTTAAGCACGTGCGTTTTTGAGACGCGGATGGCAACCGGAAAAGAACATTTCGCGTGCTAGGACCGTATTCTCTCCCAGATTTTTATACTACTCGTCTCTAATGGAGAAAAGATTCTTAGCAATATGAATGTGGTTGTGTGAGGGCAAGTTAAAAGTGAAAACAGCTCACTTCCGGTCACCGCCCGCGTCTCAAAAACGCGCATGCTTAAGCTCCCTCATTTTTTTTTTTTTTATGAACTACTCAACAACATAAACGGGCCTAGGAACACTGCCAATGGTTCACTGAAAATGAATCAAAATTTCACTGTTCAAAAAAATCACTCATTGTCTGAAAAAAAATTCATGCAGAGGGTTGCACCTGAAAAAAAGTGAGTGAGCGAAAACACAAATTCGTGGAAGCTGAAAATTCCCCAACCCCCATCACTTTGCTGATAGTCGGTCCCTTGTCAGGAGTTCCTGCCCTTGTTCATTTTGATGTCAGGCAAGACTGTCACGCCATACGAAAGGGCTTTCGCGTGCCCGCATGAATCACTATGTTAAAATCAATGAACGAAAACATCCAAACGAGTATGACTACTGCATAGCATATTGTTTCAGTAGTTTTTTGTTGGTAGGAAAAATTTATCCCATGACTCACCTGAATCAGCAATTTTCTCAAGTTTTTCCATCAGTGTGTCACATGACTTCTCCATTAAAGGAACCATCAATTTCATTTTCCCTGCACTGAATGTTGGCGTAAGTATGTTACGAATTCGTTTCCAGCTGTTACCTTGAGAGTGAAAGACGTTCTTGTTAAAGGGAGCACCTGGAAACTGAAAAATGTGACGATCGCGAAAGTTTGGAAAATCCTTGATCAGTATCACCTTTAACAGCTCGGGATCCGCAACGACGAGCGAAGGTTTGGCACCCAGACAGATGGCGAACACTTTGCCGTATTTTTTAACGTAATCAAGATACAAGAGATGCAGTCCATTGTATTTCCTGGCTTCAAGAAAGTTTCCGAGGAATGGAACAGGTTTGGCAATATGAGGGACATTGAGTTTCTTAAGGTCTGCGAAGCCGCGCGTTCCGCACCAGTAGAGGAATGACAACACTACCAGAAGTGAAAGTGTCGTGATGGCAGCTGGATGAACGAGGGATTCCAAGGACAAAATATTCTGCAGCGATTCCATCATCGATGGCCTTTAAAATTTGCCCTATATGAAGGTTCTGAAGCTAGCCTGGATGGAAATCAAAATCCCTCCGCAAGAAGATCTACGGAGGTCCGTGTTCAACGAATCTCAACTTTCTGCAAATTAATTCAATTCATTTCAACGTTCAGTTGTAACATAAACAGATACTGCTGCGTAGAAGGAATCGTTGTAAGGGATCGCTGTTGAATAGCTCCGACGTCCAGCCACAATTATCGGTGAATTTAATTTCAGTTCGTTAAAGTGTCCGATTTGTTCTTTCCTACCGCACTATTGCGTGTCGAAGCACGATCAAGTCATGCTTTGATCATGGAGTGGACTGGTGGAGTGTTGGCAAATTGGAGTTGACTTCCGGATTTGTTGCGCGGCCATTTTTTTCTCGCAGTTTTCTTTCGCTTCACGCACGACGGACTAAGCGAAAGAGGGACTACTCGTAGTCCACGTCTTACTTGATACGAATACATCAATAGATTTCTCGAATCGTGAGTTTTAAGCGCCTGTGATTACAGCAAAAATTTAACAACAGCTTTTCGATTTCGATTTGGACAGATTTCTTGAAGTTATTGTTTACAGGGGCTTCAAGTACGCCATTGCCGGATTTCATACCGTGAGGGCCTGGGTATAAGTCCGTCTATTATGGGATTAACAACACAAGACCCATATATTCAGAAAGAGCACACCGAGCTTTACAAAATCTGCAAGTTTCGTGTTAATTGGGCCAATATCGAACAAGATACAGCCGTTCAAAAACTTCAAAATTTAGTAACAAATGTATGGAGTTCATAGTTCCGGAAATCCGTACATTTCTTTGCAAATTTTGAAGTTTTTGAATGGCCGTATCTTGTTCAATATTGGCCTAATTAACACGAAACTTAAAGATTTTGTAAAGCTCGGTGTGCTCTTTCTGAATATATGGGTCTTGCGTTGTTAATCCCATAATACACGGACTCGTACCCAGGCCCCCGCCGTATGAAATCTATGAATCATGATCAGCCGTCGCTAGAGTCGGAACAGTTTCTACAATAGTTAGGTTCGACACGTGAGTGGAACGGCGTTTGGACCGGGTCTCAAGATGCCCAATGCCAAATCAAAGAGAAAAACGTGCCCACACCAGAACGGTCAAAATCTAGGCCGTTCTCGGACCGAAACAGCTCAAAAACAACACCCTTTGTGGCTGCATACACCCATCAGGACCTATATAATTGCGTGCGGTATAACCACATTTGGAGCCATTAGAGAACACAGAATTATAAGAACAAAATAGGAACATTTTGAGGCTGAAATGGCCAAAAAAATAAGAACATTGAGCCTGAGCTAGATTTTACTGGTTCTTAATAAAAAAAAAAGAGTGTAGAAAATTTATTTGATTAAATAATAAATGTCAACGGCTTCAATAAAAAAATAATAATATTAAAAAATCATTTAGTCTGGGATTCCACGGCGCTTTGTAAACGTGGGAGCCGCCTAGTCCACATGGCAATGCGAAATTTCACAC
>JAHPZR010044724.1:12500-16067 GCA_019787425.1 Platygyra sinensis | reverse complement strand
GTATGGAGGAAGTCAAAAATTATTATGCAGGAAGTCAAAAATTATTATGCAGGAAGGCAGGGAAGGCAGGGGAAGGCAGTAATCCGGCTAAGTTCCAACATGATCTACTACTCTTGGGGTTGTTGTAGAAGCTCCTGATGGCAAGGACGATCTGTTTTGGAATTCCATATGCTCTGAGTATGCTCCATATACTATCTCGGGGGATGCTGTCGAAAGCCTTCCCAAAATCTACGCAGTTGATGTGTACCTCCTCTGCCATTCAGTGCACTGTTCGATCAGTGATGTCGGGCAGAGTAAAGATCAGGTCCGTGCATCTATCCTCGTCGTTTTCAAAAACCTGTTAGCTCTTGTCTGAGTCGCTGGTCCATTGCTTCAGAGATGCGCCTTAAGATGAGCTCGGCTGCGATCTTGCTGGGGACAGACAGAAGAGTGACTCCTCTCCAGTTGTTAGATAAGTACCCCAAGATCGCGCTAGGCTTCCACCCTGCTAAGAATTTTCCCTCCCATTTTGTAGTTACAAATTATGGGGTTGCGCGTCCTTGTTACTGTGCAAAGACAACATTTGTTAATATTGAAGGCCGGCTTCCAGTTCACGCTCCAATCAACCGGCTTTTCCATGTCGGCCTGTAGCAAAGCACAGTCAGTGTGAGATCAAAAAGCACTTAGCATCATCCGCAAATAAAGCCAATATACTTGAGTGGAATAACACACTTGGCATATCATTAAAAAATAAGACAAATAAAACAGGTCCAGGGGGAGAACCCTATGGGACTCCCAAGGTAACAGGTAACCAATCCGGCTGAGCTTTTTTGCCATACATTACCAAACACTCAGCCTACTGCCAAGATAACTAATGAACCAATGTAACAATTGTCTCTTAATTCCAGATTGATCCAGCTGGCTGATCAGGTGTACAGAGATACTAAATCAAACGCCTTTGAAAAATCCAAGAAATTGTTTGTTCACCATGATCGATTGTTCTGACCATGAGATGAATGATAGTAGAGCGTCCTTTGACAAAACTGTGCTGAATGGGATACATTTTGTCCGCAATAAAGTTGGAGAAACCATCAAACAAAACTCGCCCAGCAGTCTTGGAGGCTTTGCAGTGGAATTGCTGTATAGCTGCATACGTCTGCGTTGTCACCTTTTTTTTAAAAACAGGAACAATATTTGTACGCCTGCAATCCTGTGGGAAACAGCCAATTAATTAAGCGTGTTATAGAAGGTGCAGTTTCAGATGAACATTCCCGTTATAGTCTACTCAGTGTTTGATCAGGAGCACACGCCTTTGATGGATTGGTGTTTTCAGCGCCTTTAACACTTCTTCGACTGTCAGAGGTGAGCAGGTCGATTATTTGCCGAAGCCGAAGGCTGAGGCAAATAATTGATCTGCGAGACGACGGACAAATCACGATATTTTGCGATAACCGAGTTCAATAATTGTTTTATGATTCAATCACCAAGTTTGTTTTCATATTTTAATCACTTCCTGGCAGCTCAAGGAAGCTTCTGCCATTTTTCTCTCGAGAGCGTGGTTCCAAATACGCATGATCAGAATATTATTAGCAGAAAAACACGTTTAAACAGTACTACGCATGAGCAGACCATTATTTGTAGGCAGTTATTTGCAGGTCACGTGGTGGGCTCTTTCGCGAATGGAAAGTAAGACAACAATGCGTCGACTGCTCAGAATATAGATATGTAGAGTAAACTAAAAGACAATTTCTTCGCATGAAGTAATCCCAGATCCCCTTTGTATTTAAAAGAAGAATTATAATGAAACCAATGGTCACCTTATCCTTCTAGCTTAGTCTCTTAAGCTAGGACAATTTTGAACGAGGGTCAAGAGTCCGAAGTTACATCGCATTGTACTTATTCTATTCTACTTTTTTTTATTATTTAAACATATTTTTGATTGTTAGCCCCAAAAGCACCTAGGCTTATCAAGGGGGCTTACAATAATACAATAATCAGGCTAAAAACAGACAGACACAAACAACACACAAAGTTACAACAAATAAATTTACATAATTACAAATGTATTAATTAAACAGTTAAACAGTGGGCGTCGAAAAGCGATTAGTATTCATTATAAAGTCTGGACTCTGCGAAATAGAGCACAGTTGATATCATGATTTGCAGATTTAACGCCGTACAAAAGAAAATTAAGTTTCTTAGCATCGCTGCTGGATGACCACGTTTCATCTAGAATATCGGCAGCAGAGGTGAGGAGAAGATAACGTTGGGCGGCATACCTGGGGCAAAACAAAAAGAAGTGTTTCACCGATTCATTGTCAAGAGCGCACTCTCAAAAAGGCGATGCACAACGGTAATTTAATTTTAAACAAGTATTCTCCTAGACAAGAAAAACCAAGTCCAAGACTGGTGTGATAAATACATACTACTTTAAATGGAAAGAAAATCCAAGATAGAATAACTGCCAAAATAAGCAGTGGATTAGCATGCAGATAACCTGTCATGAATTTTTTTTTTTTCACCTTACATAACTTTATCAGTTATCAATATCTTAACTCGCGCATACGGAAAATTATCTGTTACAACTTCGACACACCGTTACCAGGTTTGCTTGTACTAATTCTTACAACTTTAAAAAAGCCTAATGTTAAATGGTCTGTTACAGACTTGACTTGAAAGTCAGTATTTATTTATTTATTTTCTTCATGCGCGCATAGCTTGACTTAAAGTGTCCATACGGCCAAAACATTGTTTTAGGTTTTCAGTATCTCCATAGCATCTAAAAATGTCTTCTAACCTAAAAAAAGTGAATTCCGGTGCTTTTTGCCATAAAATCAAGCTTAAAATTTCCCGTCTTGGCCACGGCCAATGAAGTTGACCGCGCAATGATAGATTGGTGACGAATGACGTCACTCCAGGAAGATCTCAAAGCTTTATGCTTTTATTTTGCTTGCTTGACGACCGCATTGCTTCTCCAACTTCAATTTGTTTGTTTTTCGTCGAGGAAAACTCCTCACCACTACTGAAACAACAATTGCCTAAACTAGAAGACTTTTTTGTGATTCCTGACTTGACGTCACGACCCATTCAGAAACCCAGACCCTTTTCTGCACTGACTCACGGTCAACTTCATTGGGTGTGGCTGAAGCGGGAACTTTAATGCTAGATCTTTGAGCGTTAAAATCTCAGAATCCAATTTTTTCTTAGAATACCTTTTTACACAGTATAGAGCTACCATAACTATAAAAACCCTGTTGGCCGTATAGACACTTTAAGGTTTACAGGGAGTAAATAAGAATAGAATAAGTGAGATTCTAGCACTCCAGTCCCGACCCTCGCTCAAAGGCATGGTTTCTTCTCAGTCTTAGGGTTAGAGTTACAGGCATATAGCTTGTATTAAGTCATTGTTTTCGATCCGTTTGCTTGACTGTACTAATCTGGTAGTTCGATAGCCAATAAGCTTAAATTTTGTATTTTGACCGCAGTCGACTTGCAAGGTCCGAAACCACATTTGTGAGAAATATGAGAGTTCCTTATAACTTTATAACTGGTGTGTTACTTGAATTGGCTCGTCTGCAGACTTTACGC
>JAHPZR010044724.1:0-2500 GCA_019787425.1 Platygyra sinensis | reverse complement strand
TCTTGGACTTGGTTTTTCTTGTCTAGGAGAATACTTGTTTAAAATTAAATTACCGTTGTGCATCGCCTTTTTGAGAGTGCGCTCTTGACAATGAATCGGTGAAACACTTCTTTTTGTTTTGCCCCAGGTATGCCGCCCAACGTTATCTTCTCCTCACCTCTGCTGCCGATATTCTAGATGAAACGTGGTCATCCAGCAGCGATGCTAAGAAACTTAATTTTCTTTTGTACGGCGTTAAATCTGCAAATCATGATATCAACTGTGCTCTATTTCGCAGAGTCCAGACTTTATAATGAATACTAATCGCTTTTCGACGCCCACTGTTTAACTGTTTAATTAATACATTTGTAATTATGTAAATTTATTTGTTGTAACTTTGTGTGTTGTTTGTGTCTGTCTGTTTTTAGCCTGATTATTGTATTATTGTAAGCCCCCTTGATAAGCCTAGGTGCTTTTGGGGCTAACAATCAAAAATATGTTTAAATAATAAAAAAAAGTAGAATAGAATAAGTACAATGCGATGTAACTTCGGACTCTTGACCCTCGTTCAAAATTGTCCTAGCTTAAGAGACTAAGCTAGAAGGATAAGGTGACCATTGGTTTCATTATAATTCTTCTTTTAAATACAAAGGGGATCTGGGATTACTTCATGCGAAGAAATTGTCTTTTAGTTTACTCTACATATCTATATTCTGAGCAGTCGACGCATTGTTGTCTTACTTTCCATTCGCGAAAGAGCCCACCACGTGACCTGCAAATAACTGCCTACAAATAATGGTCTGCTCATGCGTAGTACTGTTTAAACGTGTTTTTCTGCTAATAATATTCTGATCATGCGTATTTGGAACCACGCTCTCGAGAGAAAAATGGCAGAAGCTTCCTTGAGCTGCCAGGAAGTGATTAAAATATGAAAACAAACTTGGTGATTGAATCATAAAACAATTATTGAACTCGGTTATCGCAAAATATCGTGATTTGTCCGTCGTCTCGCAGATCAATTATTTGCCTCAGCCTTCGGCTTCGGCAAATAATCGACCTGCTCACCTCTGACAGTCGAAGAAGTGTTAAAGGCGCTGAAAACACCAATCCATCAAAGGCGTGTGCTCCTGATCAAACACTGAGTAGACTATAACGGGAATGTTCATCTGAAACTGCACCTTCTATAACACGCTTAATTAATTGGCTGTTTCCCACAGGATTGCAGGCGTACAAATATTGTTCCTGTTTTTAAAAAAAAGGTGACAACGCAGACGTATGCAGCTATACAGCAATTCCACTGCAAAGCCTCCAAGACTGCTGGGCGAGTTTTGTTTGATGGTTTCTCCAACTTTATTGCGGACAAAATGTATCCCATTCAGCACAGTTTTGTCAAAGGACGCTCTACTATCATTCATCTCATGGTCAGAACAATCGATCATGGTGAACAAACAATTTCTTGGATTTTTCAAAGGCGTTTGATTTAGTATCTCTGTACACCTGATCAGCCAGCTGGATCAATCTGGAATTAAGAGACAATTGTTACATTGGTTCATTAGTTATCTTGGCAGTAGGCTGAGTGTTTGGTAATGTATGGCAAAAAAGCTCAGCCGGATTGGTTACCTGTTACCTTGGGAGTCCCATAGGGTTCTCCCCCTGGACCTGTTTTATTTGTCTTATTTTTTAATGATATGCCAAGTGTGTTATTCCACTCAAGTATATTGGCTTTATTTGCGGATGATGCTAAGTGCTTTTTGATCTCACACTGACTGTGCTTTGCTACAGGCCGACATGGAAAAGCCGGTTGATTGGAGCGTGAACTGGAAGCCGGCCTTCAATATTAACAAATGTTGTCTTTGCACAGTAACAAGGACGCGCAACCCCATAATTTGTAACTACAAAATGGGAGGGAAAATTCTTAGCAGGGTGGAAGCCTAGCGCGATCTTGGGGTACTTATCTAACAACTGGAGAGGAGTCACTCTTCTGTCTGTCCCCAGCAAGATCGCAGCCGAGCTCATCTTAAGGCGCATCTCTGAAGCAATGGACCAGCGACTCAGACAAGAGCTAACAGGTTTTTGAAAACGACGAGGATAGATGCACGGACCTGATCTTTACTCTGCCCGACATCACTGATCGAACAGTGCACTGAATGGCAGAGGAGGTACACATCAACTGCGTAGATTTTGGGAAGGCTTTCGACAGCATCCCCCGAGATAGTATATGGAGCATACTCAGAGCATATGGAATTCCAAAACAGATCGTCCTTGCCATCAGGAGCTTCTACAACAACCCCAAGAGTAGTAGATCATGTTGGAACTTAGCCGGATTACTGCCTTCCCCTGCCTTCCCTGCCTTCCTGCATAATAATTTTTGACTTCCTGCATAATAATTTTTGACTTCCTCCATACTAATGTGGATTTCCTGCATACTAATTCGGTATAGGTTTACTAATAAGCGTCACTCTAGTACAATACAAACAATAAGGTTGCCCGGTCTTGCCCGTTATTAATGAACCCTGATTGG
>JAHPZR010044722.1:10000-12464 GCA_019787425.1 Platygyra sinensis | reverse complement strand
TATTTTAATCCCGTTTAATTAGTGCAACTGGGAGATTTATTTAGGTAAGTGAACTCGTGATAAGGCCTATTCTTAAAAAGCGAGTGTAGTGGAAAAGATAACAGCTACTAGCAGCTATACCTCTGTGTACGAATCGAAACTAATAGACGCCTCCAAATACTATAAAAACAGAATTCATACCAGTTAAGATGCAGAAGATCGTGGGTTAACTAGATCTTTTTTCTTTGCAGTTCCAGTTTGTCTTTGCGCTGAATATTCTATGGTGGGTCTTCTCGGTGAGTTATCTACACTTTTCTTAATTAGAATATTCCCTTGACATGAACCTATATTTTGTTGTGTTATTTCTACACTGGGATGTGATAAAAATGTTTTTATTTTCTCCTAGATCTACCTCATGATCGTGGTGTACTCGTACATTCAAACCCTTCGTGAGAATCCGTTTGAGGTTGTCGTGGTAAATAAAAAAGTTGCTGTGTTATAGAATGTTTTTTATCCAATATATTTCCATTTTGTGTTTGTGGTGGCATTTGCCAGTATAATGTGACAATTACGAAACACTCTCCATTTGACTTGAATAACTTCGAGTCAAAAGCTTGTATAGCAGGTTGTGTGATAAAATCACGTCAAAAGTGTATAAGCTTGAACTATGGTATGTGTTCCCCCGTGTTTCTGAGGTACATTACACTCTAGCCCAGACGGGTTCTTTATGCAAAACGCTTGCTTCTCAAAGATTGTTTTGTTCATGCGGTCTTAGCATTTCATGCATCATGGATTTTATTGTAATCATTAAAAAAGCGCGTGTGCAAGTTACTAGGAGTGGCGATACAAAACAAAAATGATCAAGTTGTCCCCAGATAGAACTCAAGATTGCCGGCCTGCCAGGGCATCACACTGGTTTTGTTTGCGGCTTTCTATTGAGACGTTGCTTAGTTTGAAGAAACACTCCTGAGATTGAAAACTGTAGTTTTAATTTTGTACCGACAGTAGAGACAAAATTATGTTGACTTCATTCCTGCGCTTGACCTCCTCCAGCTAGTTCCTTTTTGTTTTCTTGTTGTCACATGACTAATCGCATGTTAAAGTTCATTTCGCGCCAAGAAAGAAAAGAAAGAAAAGTTAGAAACAAATTTGCAAATAACAAGGTGCAAATCGGATTAATTTAAGTTCGTGGATTACAGCGCTAAGCAGCACCATAAAAGGCTTCCTTATATTTGCAAACCTCACTTTAAGAGTTAAACCCTGGCTCCTTCTCTTTAGTACGATCACAAGGATGTGTTTGTTTATATACTTCATTTATGTATTGTTTTTAATTTATGCACAGATGCAAGCTCCACGGTATGCAAAGTCTCCTTGAAGTTCGGGTTGAATGAAATTGTCGACAGACTTTGAGGCAACACGTCCAGTTGCTTTTTTTTATTTCTGCTGTTTTACCATACTGCATGCATTTTTTGATGAAGTAAACGATTAGTCGTTCCCAGGCGTCATTGGATTTCGGAGGAGAGCGCGACGAAAGCGCTGGTGATAGGAAGAGCGACGCTGGGAATGAATCAGGAATTAGTTAATGTCAAGAACTAACGAAGTTGTCGGTAATCTATAAGTAAGCATCATTGATGCAGATGTAAAATAATGCAATAAAAAGCACATTGAGTAAATTTTTGCTGCTCTTGTCACAAAGTGCATAGAGATATTTTTATTTCAGATACGTTAATTTTCTGATGACACTAGGAGTAAAGTATCAGGATTAGTTTGAGCGTTCGAATATTTACCATGGAAATTGTGGTTGCTCAGCACACGCCAATACTTGGTTTCTTGGAGCTTGAATACCGAGCTTTCTGTGTCAGCTTCGAAGGTAGTAAACAACTCTCTTATAGTAATTCCAGGTTACCTGCATAAGTCCGTGAAATTTACTCCAAGCACTACTTTCCTTGAAAATTATAAATTTCTAGGGACCAAAACGTGTCCAAGGTAGGATTTCCATCGAAAGGCACAAAAGCTAGTCAAAACGAGTCTTGGTGCTAAATCATTGCTATCAAAATGTGTTGCGCCTGTAGGTGCTCATCTTCATAAGAAAAGGTTTTCACGAGGACTCGTTTTGAAACCGAGGCGCTTGTAATTTGGAAATGGCCTATTGTTGGTTTTGAGTGTCACGCCATTCAAAATAAATCGCAATAAAAATCAAAACGATTCAATGGATGAAGTCCAGAATCTGGGAAAAGAAAGAAGGTAATTATGCAAAGCCCCTCCACGAGATCAGGTCGCAGCAATTGTTCTTAAGCAAGATATGCGGAGAAATGTTCTACCAAAGTTTATAGAGATTTGCATGGAGACGCCATGCTGGAGCCCATCCGGATGGGCTCCATCATGGCGGCCAGAAACCAGAAGAAGCATCTGTTACTGAAGTTTGCTACAAAAGCGTGAATTTATCTTTCTCTCAAGAACATTAAAATAATACTTTTTTCTAATA
>JAHPZR010044722.1:5000-7500 GCA_019787425.1 Platygyra sinensis | reverse complement strand
ATCTAAAAAAGTGTTTGTCGCTGCGTCGTACTCTACGATTCACTAGAACTTTTACAGCAAGCTCAGGCTCTCGTCAACAGCGAAAGAAACATGGCGATTATGGTTCGTACTTGCTGCTGTGGCTGTGATTTGCGGACAGGCATTCTGCTCATGCAATCTTTGGTCTGGTAGGTATTATTGCCTCGCCCTGTTTCGAGTTGTTTGGTCGGTCTTTATATGCTTATTAAACTGTAAAATGTTATGTACTTGCGTCTGTCCTAGTGCTATCTATAAACGACAGCGTGATACGTATCCCAGTTTCTGTAACGTTTGTTGATGTTTGCGTCAATGTTAGTTTGCGATTGCTTTTCACTGAAAAAGGCAGAGACAACGAATCTGGAGCTCGTTTCTCAAAGCTCCCGGTAATTACCGGGCCCGTTAAGCTTTTTTGTTTTCCATTCCAGATGGGAGTTTCAAAACGTTCGAAAATTGTATAGTAAAGTTATTAGCTAAAGAAACAAAATGGACTTTATTAGAGGTCATAACACAGCCTACTTTTCTTGAGGCTTTGATTTCAAAATCTGATTGCGGGCCCGTTAAGTTACCGGGTCTTTCGAGAAACGGGCCCCAGGCTCGCTTTGAGTTACACTGAGATAGAGGAGAAATTTAGTCAAAAATAATTACAGCTCAGATAAAACATAACCGTGTCGAGATTCATTCAGTGAAAACATGGACCAAAACCATGGGCATTATAGCGTTATTACTGGTAGGAGATGAACTAGTGCAAGGTAACTAGATCTTGCCGTAAGGGTGGAAGAGACCACTGAGTTTACAACTTTCCAGCATATCTACATTGGGTTTGCTAATATTTCCTCATTAGTAGTAAAGCATTAAGATTGCCAGTTACTCAGTTGGTTTCCTTCTTCAGCTTCATTCTATGACACGTGAAATCTCTCACGTCTTGAACTCAGTGACCTGTTTGACGAGTACTGTTTCAAGGTACTTCCTTCTTCCATGTGGTCGGCTTTCTCGAGTACCATCGAGGCGTCTTGTACTGATTAATCTCCACAAAGGGGATACATGACTTATAAATCGATTTTATATTTTGAATTTTTAACCCGTAATCATCTTCTACCCATGCAAAGGACAGTTTTAACTTGTGTTTTGCTCTATATTCAATCTGACGGAAAATAAACTTGACAAACTGAACTAACCTCCCCCATACTGGCAATCAGATTTAACTGACTTTCTTGGCCCTAAAAAAACTGGTAAAAAAATTTTAACTTTTCCTCTTTCTTACAGCTTTACTCGGGTTATATGACGTATTCCAATTTTCATGGATACAAAGCCCTTGCTGACATCGAAAACACATACAGTAAATCAACCCTTGATGAAGATTTGCCTGTGGCTTACAAGTATTTTAAAGGTACGAGTCTGTTACTTTTTTCCGTTTTCTTAGCTTCATCGCTCCACAAAAAATACATAAAAAGCCATAATGATTACCTGGTTCATAGTACAGTACATTTTGTATTTTGGCGTAGCCCTGTGCAGCGCCAATTCCACCGTATTTGCATGGTGACAAGATTTTCTTCTGTTCGGTACATTAGCCTGAAGGTTCGATTCTATTCAGTTATGCTGACGAGAACTCTCAACAAATTGGAAGTATTAACACAACTTTTTTCCTTTTTGTGTTTTGTAGTTATTTTTCGCTTAAGCCTTGTTGGAGTGGTTTTTGAAGGCATCTCGATGCTGGCAAACGCTCCATTGCTGTGGTCTTACTGCTCGGTGAGTTCAGGTCCTTAATATAGACAATAACTAGAGTGTTTATGTCTCGGAAATATCGGTCTGATAGTTGCCCCTTGGAAATTTGATGTTTTTAAAATTAGCATATTTGCCCTCGAGGTTTCACGCACTAAATTTTCTTCTGCGTACCAGTTCAAGCATCATAGTTAATCGTTTTCAATGAAACCCGTGAAAGCCAAATGTAAAATTTGAATTGGAAAACAAAAACCCACTTAATACAATTTAAATTGTTTATTTTCTTTTAAGCCCCGCTTGTCTAGACGTGTTTACAGAAAAATTTTCATCGATGAGTGCTATCCAACAGGTAATTTCCTCGGACAGGCACTATGAAGCAATTAAATTAGAGACAGACCATTAAAAAGTGATGGGGGGATGGGGAAAAAAACAAAAAAAATTCATGCAAGGGAAAATGCCAAGACAAAAATTCGTGCAAAGATAAAGAAAAAAAATTCATGTAGAAGGAAGGTCTAATTGTGACTTTCATTTTTATTTAATATATAAGCTTTCCCAATGTCTATTAAAACTAATTCTTATTAAAAATTTCTTGGGGCCTTACCCCAAGCCCTGCTATATTATTAATAATAAATAAAGACATCTAATAGTGTACTGAAGTGTTTTCCTCAGCTGCATTAAATGTTAAATATAAGGTGACATAAATAACGTCGCGCACTAATGACGTCACGGATTTAACCCTCGGTGTGACTCTGACAAACAAACC
>JAHPZR010044722.1:0-2500 GCA_019787425.1 Platygyra sinensis | reverse complement strand
TTACCGGGCCCGTTGAGCTTTTTTGTTTTCCATTCCAGATGGGAGTTTCAAAACGTTCGAAAATTGTATAGTAAAGTTATTAGCTAAAGGTCACAACACACCCTACTTTTCTTGAGGCTTTGATTTCAAAATCTCATTCCAGGCCCGTTAAGTTACCGGGTCTTTCGAGAAACGGGCCCCAGGCTCGCTTTGAGTTACACTGAGATAGAGGAGAAATTTAGTCAAAAATAATTACATCTCAGATAAAACATAACCGTGTCGAGATTCATTCAGTGAAAACCTGGACCAAAACCATGCACATTACACGTTATTACTGGTAGCAGATGAACTAGTGCAAGGAACTAGATCTTGCCGTAAGGGTGGAAGAGACCACTGAGTTTACAACTTTCTAGCATATCTACATTGGTTTTGCTAATATTTCCTCATTAGAAGTAAAGCATTAAGATTACCAGTTACTCAGTTGGTTTCTTTCTTCAGCTTTATTCTATGACGAGTGAAATCTCTCACGTCTTGAACTCAGTGACCTGTTTGACGAGTACTGTTTCCAAGTACTTCCTTCTTCCATGTGGTCGGCTTTCTCGAGTACCATCGAGGCGTCTTGTACTGATTAATCTCCACAAAAGGGATGCATGACGTATAAATCGATTTTATATTTTGAATTTTTAACCCGTAATCATCTTCTACCCATGCAAAGGACAGTTTTAACTTGTGTTTTGCTCTGTATTCAATCTGACGGAAAATAAACTTGACAAACTGAACTAACCTCCCGCATACTGGCAATCAGATTTAACTGACTTCTTAGCCCTAAAAAAACTGGTAAAATAATTTAACTTTTCCTCTTTCTAACAGCTTTACTCGGGTTTTATGATGTATTCCAATTTTCATGCATACAAAACCCTTACTGACATCGAAAACACATACAGTAAATCAACCCGTGATGAAGATTTGCCTGTGGCTTACAAGTATTTTAAAGGTACGAGTGTTACTTTTTTCCGTTTTCTTAGCTTCATCGCTCCACAAAAAATACATAAAGAGCCATAATGATTACCTGGTTCATAGTACAGTACATTTTGTATTTTGGCGTAGCCCTGTGCAGCGCCAATTCCACCGTATTTGCATGGTGACAACATTTTTGAATGTTCGGTACATTAGCCTGAAGGTTCGATTCTATTCAGTTATGCTGACGAGACCTCTCAACAAATCAGAAGTACTAACACAACTTTCATTTTTGTCGTTTGTAGTTATTATTCGCTTGAGCCTTGTTGGAGTGGTTTTTGAAGGCATCTCGATGCTGGCAAACGCTCTATTGCTGGGGGCTTACTGCTCGGTGAGTTCAGGTCCTTAATATAGACAATACAGTGTTTATGTCTCGGAAATATCGGTCTGATAGTTGCCTCTTGGATATTTAATGTTCTTACAATTAGCATATTTGCCCTAGAAGTTTCACGCACTAAATTTTCTTCTGCGTACCAGTTCAAGCATCATAGTTAATCATTTTCAATGAAACCCGTGAAAGCCAAATGTAAAATTTGAATGGGAAAACAGACAAAAACCCACTTAATACAATTTAAATTGATTATTTTCTTTTAAGCCCGCTTGTGTAGACGTGTTTATAGAAAAATTTTCATCGATGAGTGCTATCCACCAGGTAATTTCCTCGGACAGGCACTATGAAGCAATTAGATTAGGGACGGACCATTAAAAAATGATGGGGATGAGGAAAAAAACAAAAAAAATTCATGCAAGGGAAAATGCCTAACAAAACTTCGTGCAAAGATAAAGAAAAAAAATTTATGCAGAAGGAAGGTCTAATTGTGACTTTTATTTTAAAACTAATTCTTACTCAAAATTTCTTGGGGCCTTACCCCAGGCCCTGCTATATTATTAATAATAAATAAAGACATCTAATAGTGTACTGAAGTGTTTTCCTCAACTGCATGAAATGTTAAATATAAGGTGACATAAATAGCGTCGCGCATTAATGACGTCACGAAAATTTAACCCTCGGTGTGACTCTGACAAACAAACCATTCCATGGGCTACTTCTTTGAGAGCGACGTGTGCAACAATGGTGCTCGCGAACTTTTCATCGAGATACTCAACGATTAATCATGTATGAAGGCTGTTTACGAATATACTCGTTTACTTCCATAGCAGAAAAATATTTTTTGTACCCGACATTCAGGTGTATCACTCACAAGAAAGCCAGCAACCCAGAAAATGAAATACCATTAAGATATCATAGCGTAGGTCCGATCCAATTCGTTGCCTTGCCTCGATGAAACTAGCCTGTTCCGTCTTCGCATATAAAAGACAATCTAAGCCCGCACAATTTAAGAAAGGCCCTGTTTACAAGGAGGTAGGGTAGCCCTACTGCCAAGGTAACCCTAGCAAGAGGGTTAAAAGATAGCGCGGGTTTACAAGCAAAATTTACAGTAGGGTAACTGTAAATGCGTGATTTAAGATTTGCGTGACGTTTGCGTTACAGTTATCCATTGTG
>JAHPZR010044719.1:0-11636 GCA_019787425.1 Platygyra sinensis | reverse complement strand
GTATTGTTTTTTATCTTTAATCCTAAAGTGTGGGCTTCCAAATACTATTAGATAACCATGTTGCATTATACACTGTACTTTGTATTTTTGCTGGTATTTGTTTGAATGGCAATGCAGCTCAATATTTTTGCTTTTTGTTAATCATTGAAGAATGGAGCTAGAGTGGTTGCATTTGATCAACACCATGCTGTGTTAGTGGTATCCAAACCATCACCAAACCAGCTCTTTCCTGGCTTTGGTGTTGTTAAGGTTAGTACAAAGATTTATTTACTGGCTTTTTGTACAATTCAGTCTTTGTTGAAGTAAACACTAAGTTTTCAAAGAAGGGAGGGATGATATAAAGAAATGGGAGATCTCTGTTGACAAAACTGGAGATCCACTGAAACTTCTAAGTAACATATTTGCATCAGATCAAAGAAAATCGGCCATTAAATTGGAATAATATTTTGTAAGAATATGAGAACCACCCACTGGCTGGGATGGAAGATATTAGGGAGCTTTAGATTGGACTACGAGTACGAGATTGAGTACGAGTACGACTTTTCAATTCTAGTTTTCAGGCTTCAAATTATCACAACGCATACCCATTTCATTCCATGAGCTACTCTCTCTACCTAAAACCAACATGAAGAACGAGGGCTCTAGAAACTGAACTGGTTTGAAATTTGAAAATCGTACTCATACTCAATCTCGTACTCCTAGTGTAATCTAAAGCTCCCTATTGATGCTGATGTGATTGTTACATGAAGATCTCGAAATGTCATTCTGTTGTTAAAATATAGGTAAGCTCTCTAGATTCCAAGCATTGTGAGTATGTAAGGATTCATCAGAAGGCTGTGCGTGATGTGGCATTCAACTGCAGAGGTGATGGTCTTTTGTTGACGGCAAGCATGGATAAGACAGTCAGGGTGACAAGCATGCTCAGTAATACTGTTGTGCAGACGTAAGTGAATATTTACTATATCATGAATTGCATTTAAGAGTGGCAACAGGATGCCGCTGAAATTTCACGTACTACATTTTATTTAACCTTTTTAGTTTTTTAAAGCATTTTCCTCATGGGTCGTAGGCAATGAGACAGGATCTTGGCACAATGAGCTGCTTAAGAAAGGACATGTACAGTAAACATAATAAAGTTTTGTACAGTTTTCTACATATCATAAAACAGTCTCTTACTATATAACCCATTGAACTAATTCTGCTGTACAATACATGTACCCATGGACATTGTATAATTTAATACATCTTTTGTGTTCAAGTTGTTTATTTGTTTGCAGATAAATCTTAAGCACTGACTATACAGTACTTCCTAGGTTAAATGATACCATATTGCAGAACTTATTCAAAGCAGATTTGGGAGGACAATCTAAAATATAAGTATCTAGTCTTTTCATTGCTATGTAAAACTAGTTACCAATAAATATAGTGTTTTTTGACGCTTAAAGGCTCCACATCTGTAGAGGAGAATCCATATAAAAATTCTTTTTTAACTAGTTGAATCTTGTTTTTTCTCGTCAGTTACAGTACGCCGGTCCCTGCTTGGTCTTGTGCATGGAATGACCATGACACCAATTACATCTACTGTGGCCTTCAGAATGGCACTTGTTTGATTTTTGATGTTAGAAACACAGACACTTATCTAAAGAGCATCCACAGCACCACAGGGGGATCCTGTCCTGTCATCTCTGTTGCCCATGTGTCACCTGATCCACACAGCGCTCTGAGGTGAGATTCACATGTAGCAAGATTTGCTTGTGCATTTACATGTGGATTATGCCAAGCAGTCTTAGAGTGGTTTCAAATAGAAATATAATAGTACTCTCCAGAACAACCAGGTACAAAAAGTAGCTAAAAGTGCAAAGTAATAACTGAAGATGTCCCCATTGAAGCTACCACGCATACTGTAAATCCTGCCTTTAACTGTATTTTATAATAGGGGTCATCCACTAGATTAGCCTTTGCTATTTGGATGATCTCAACTCGCTTCCTATTTGTTAATTTTTTTCCTTTATCCCTTAGCTGTACTGTGTTTAGTTGCTATGTAAATCTAACCTGCATATCTTGTAAAACTGAGCCGAGTTAAACAAATCACCTTCAGTTGTCTTGTCTTGAATTTAACACCCCCTACTTGAATAAGCACCCTCAGGTTTATTGGCCGAAATTTAAAATAAGTGCCTCCCTCGAATAAGAGCCCCCCTTCTTCCTTTTTGTGGACTAGGAATGAGACAACAAAGGATGTATAATTTTTGTCATGTAGTATTAGATTTCTACATTGCTTCAGTTTGTTAACATGTAAAATGAACACGCTGAGTGCTAATAGTGCCAAGATTTAAACTTTAGCATCAGCTTTTTATATCGATAAACAGCTTATGTTGTTGTTTACGCGTAGATGGTGTATTTGAAAAGAATTATCATGTCAGGCCACAATTAGGGAAAAATTAAATAAGTGCCCGCCTTGATTAAGTACCACCGTTGAATTGCTTTTGGTTTACGTTTTGTTCTTGATGAGAGCAGTTTTCACTTGAGAATCGAGTTAACTTGAACCACATTTTCATCCAATCAGAAGTAACACCATACCAATTTGGACTTGCACATATTTACCACAAGCATTGCTTGTTTTGCTGGACGTTGTGCCCTTAGTATCTAACCACAGTTTCTACTCTGGTTTTGTTATGGCAGCACTCTATTGGTAAAGCATGATAACAGCTTCTTTAAGTACAAATTTTATTGTTAATCAAAATTTATTCTGAGCAGAACAAACTCATGCAACCATTGAATCTTTAGGAGGCTAAATCTTACTGAAGGGAAATGCACAATTTTTTTCAGACCTGGAGGAATTCTTGTGTGTAAACTGGAAGGAGCCTCTTTCTGGGAAAAAACACCTGGTGCTGATTATTTACCACATCATTTGACTCTTCCTGAAGGTACAGTGTATATTATAAATTTAACAGAGAAAGACAATAGGGACTACATTTAGTCTTGAGGTTGGTTTTCACTGGCTCATACATTGAGCATAATCATATCAAGACTAGTTACTGGTATGCAGATGTAGTAAGAAGTTGTTAATTTGTGCCCTTTGGCTTGGACAATTTCCTAATGAAAGACGCCGCTTACTGTAACAGCACCTTAAAGAGTTTAGAGATGTTGCTTATGAATTCAATTGCTTGTGTGCTGGTGAAAGGTTTGCCAACTTTTACTGCTGCCCTCTCTGATTTGTGTTGTTTTGGGAGACTTCGCTGACAAAATGATTTAAGTCTCATGTTTGTCTAAAGCAAGGAATTTTCACCCATGGTGTCCTTGTAAAACATTGAGCTAAATTTCATACATGTAAAAATGTATCCTTTGCTGAATTTCATTATGCATTTAAAAATAATTTTCTTCTTATTTTGATATTTTAAGTTTTAATTAATTGCTGATATTTGTTTCTTGTTGTCTAGGGTCCTGTACCTGTTTGTCATTTGAGCCTACAACTCGTCACTGCATGTTTTCACTTCGCCCTTCCAAGAAATTTCCTCAAACAAGACATTTGGTAGGACTGCATTTCATATTATGATAAACATTCAAGTATGTCTCAACATCATTTATGATAAACCCCATTTACTGTTATAGTAACCTTCTGGAAAGTCCTGCATTAAGGTACAATAACTGAATTTATTTTCACTTGCTATGCATGTACAGCAAGAGAATGTTTATATTTTTGTTGTTAAAATTAATGCAGGTTTGTCAGTTGCAAGGGAATGGTATTGGAGTGTCAACAGCTCGAGCTCAAGCTGAAAGAGCAGCAGAAATAGAGGCTACTGAGGAAGGTACTGTATGTTCTGTGAGGAATATCTGCATGAAAACAGGTCTGCTGTTGGCTCAATCTCGTTCCCAGAGCCCTCGTTACCCTTGGACAGGGGTAATGAGGGCTCTGGGAATGAGATTGCTTTTGGCTTTATTGTAAGTCACTTCATTGTGCAGCTCAAAAACTCTTAAATTACTGGTTTAATGTGTCAAGGTTCAACAGTTAACTGGAACTGGATATGGGCACATGTACATGTATTCCTTCACTAGCATTGGAGTTAAGCTAACAAAACATTACACTGTATGTAGGAAAACAACAGCCCTGATGATGTTCGCCTCTCAGTGCTGAAACATAAAAATAATTATAATGTAGACGTCTCAAACTCATTAAGTTTAAACAGAGGACATCATAACCGTGACAATGTCTGGATATCTGAACTTAATTAAAATAAATTTAATTTTATTTCCCTGTTTCTCTGTCAGTTTTTATGTTAATAGCCCTTTTCATGGTTAGCTCTGCTCATTTACATTACAATAAAATCTAGCATGTATGTGAGGCAATTTCGGGCTATTTTGTACTTTTAGCCCGAAATTGCCTCGCATCCACGTTGGATTACATTGTAATGCAAATAGGAAAAACTAACCGTGAAAAGGGCTATTGAGAAGATATATCAGACACAAAAGTCTGTGTTTTATCATATTTTCAAACACCTCAAAGATCATCAAAAAATAATTAATGTTTGGCTACATGTACTTGTAGCCTACGTATACACAGGCTAGCTACATGACACATTTTCAACTCTCTTCTTGGTGTTTTGGAATGTAGTAAAACATGGTCTTTTGTGTTTGATATATTACTTCTTTTGCCCCTGGGTCTCTGAGAATGGGAATCAATGGGTTAATGCAGATGTTTCAATAAAAGCCGGTTACTGCAGTGTACCGCTGCCTGCTTGGATTTCATTAATGAAAATAAAAATGATCTTAATAATAAAAAGCGAATAAAACGACGACAACCACTGAAATTTTAAATACCACAAAAGAGCAAGCTTTTTGATGCCTTGAACGCTGGAAATCGCATTTCCGAGCTTCTAGATTTCAAATTTTTCTGGGGGACCATGCCCGCGCTTATAACTAATGTTATTGAAACCCCTGTTAATGAAGGTAGTGACTATACACTGTAATTTGTAAACTAAGTGATTCAAAGAATGAATAATGAAATATAAGTCGATTGCTTAGCTAAAAGTGTACATTTGAGCCCTGCTAAAACATCTACATTCACTCTCCTGTTTTTTTTTTAAGCGGAAGCTAGTCTTTGCACCTGTCAGGCCATCAATCAGTGTGTTGGAGGTACAACACAGAAGCTTCTCAGCAAGTCCAGGTTATTTACTTGTCCTGATGACCCTAACACTCTAATGGTGGCTGCTGGTGATGAGAGCTCTTCCTCAGTAAGTTCTACTTTATCTGGGTAATAAATTATTAATATCAAGGGTTGTTCTTAAGTTTATAGTGACCTGTTGCCTTGATCTTTTCATACCCATAACAAATTTGTTACCTTCGGAGCGAATCATACCAGCCTATTGACAATGTAATAAAATGTATTGGTCAATGACAGCCCTAGATATCATAGTTTTCTGTCCCAAAATACCAATTATTCCCTAGAAAAAATAATTTAACCTTCTCTGTCCAAAATAACATTATTTGCAGAAACAATAAAAAGCCAGGGATGAAACTGCTCTACTGCTACATTAAATCAGTTTGGCTGTATCCTGTTCTCCCATTCTCAAATTGCATTAGCGTCTATTCTAAAATCTAACAAACACAACTGCAGAGAAAAAAACACTTGACCAGTGTTTAATCAACCAGGCCTGCATTAACTGCCATCAGTGGACAAGGGAACTTTGTTTGGGCTGCCTTAAAGAAGGTGACTATATTGATAACTCTCTTGTCATTGGCAAGTCTTCTAACAGCCATTACTTGTTTTTGTTTTATACAGACTTTAATATGGAACGGTAGCAATGGAAACCAGCTACAGAAACTACCAAACCAAGGAAAGGAGACGTTGGATGTTCTTCCCTTTGCTGCTAATGGAAATGACTTTATGGCTGCAATTGATGAACAGAAATTAACCATTTACAAATGGCTAAATGTATGATATTGTTTTTGTTGAGACACATGCAACAAGGCACACCAAGCTGCAGCTGTGTTGTGGCGACTTCAGTCACACCCTGGGGTAATCTGTACAAGTCCACAGTAAAGAATGGATCAGAAATTCCTCTCAGGAAAGACATGATCGAAAGAGAGTTGCATGTATCAATGAACCAAACAATAGCGGATTAATATGACGCTGAACCCACAATTTAATAACAAGTGTTGCAACAATTTTATTGAGCCACATTACAAAGCATTAAAATAGATGTTCCAATTTACATGTATAGTTACCGGTATGTCTTACATTTCTTATTGTATTTTTTAAATAAAATTGACTCAAGAAACTGTTCTCATGTATTGTTCATCATGACACTGATTTTCTCAAACTTTATGCCCATTGATAAAGCAGAACTGTTTTTTTGCTTCAAAAAGATGTCTGTCATCACATGTTTAATTACATGTAATTCAATCCCTTGTAGCAATGATATATAGTTTTATGAAAACTTTTTATTTTATTTTAAGGATTTCTAAAATTTTTAAAATCTGATGTTAAAATTAGCTTACCAGCAACAATAATATGGCTTTAGAAAAATGAAACTTGCAGTGCATTAACATCATTAAGCCAACCAGCACACACTGTCAAATAATACAGTATGTTCAAATCTTGAAACAAAGAAACTGATATATTTATTTGTCTTTTGAATTAGATTATTCCAGTTGGAATGGGTGACATGGCGAAGAATAATATTATTACGTCTTAGGGAAGCTTAAAAATATGAAACACTTTTCCAAGGTTTTATGAAGTCTTTACTCCAGGAGTGAACGATTTAAACATTACGTTGGGTTGTTCAGGCCATGTTTCTTTGTTTGTGTAGAATCTTCATTCAAACTTTGATGGATCAATCATGTGCCTACTGACATTTCGTGCTCCAATCAACAAACAGCCACAGAACAAAGAAGCCAGTTCAAGGACAACAAAAACTCCTCCCCAGTCATAAGACTTGCTGATTGTCGTCAGGGGAATTCCAGCAAGGGTTGCTCCAACTGGATTCACAAGAAAAATTAATGCAGAATTAAAAATTAATGATTACTATTAATAAAAAAAATTCCTGGATCTTCATGCTTCTTGTAAGGTGGATTGATGCTATTTCCACCCACAAAGAAAAGGGATTATAAGACAGTTTTCTAAAATAAAATACATGACGTGTGTGTTGACTGTGGAATTTTTCATCACAACTGGTTTTGGTGATTGGGACAATGTTTTTTTGGTTTGTCTCCAGTTGGTATGACCAGAAAAACAAAATGATGTCTTTAATTTGGGTACATGTATGAGCTGCAGAAAGGTCTCCTTATGCAATGTCTAGAAATTACTGTTTCAAAAGTTAAATACTTTACATTTTTTTAGTGAACCTAACCTGCCTTGGCCTTAAAAAAAAGTAATGTAACCAGAACACTGAACGGTTACAATCTTTTCCCTGCCCCTAGCCCAAATATCCAAATTTTACTTGGCGATACCCAAGAAAAAGGTGCCTTCAATTAAGTCTTACCATTTGCAGCCAGGGCCACAATAGCGTGCGATGTTCCAGACAGTCCTGGGGGACCATTCTCCACGGCTAACACTCCATACAAGTTAATTGCTGTGTAAAGTGAAAACCCTATGCCAAATATGAGTGCTGAGATAAGCCACTGCAAAGGAACAGGACACATCTAAGGACAAGAAAGCCCTGGTTTGCAGTAAGTTGTTTGAAGTAGGCCATACAAAGTGAAAGTGTAAGTGTGTTAAAGAAAATGGACACAAAATGTATTGTGTGATTCAGCCATAATGGGTTTTGAATTTTTCGGTTAAAAGCAGGGGCAGTCATTAAGTGCTGTAATCTGCATATCACGGTTTGCATTAATTTTTTTTTTTTACCTGGTAAAGGCTATGCCAGTTATTACAACCAGAATAGAGGAAGTGGAAGTGTTTCCTTACTAAACTTCACTTTTTGTAATTCATAACGTACACAAAAATAAACAAAAGAAAAACTTTCCATACCAAAGATGTAGTTGATGTTACAGCTGTGTGTAGGAGATATACACATGCTAGCTGAATAAATGCAAACAAAATCATGGGAGGAATTCTGGGGCTTGACACTGTTGATGTTCCATACTACAAAATCCAAAACACAAGCCATGTAAGTAATTTGTTTTGATATTATCTGGTTGTTTAGTCAATAAGAATGAAAAAAACCAAGGTGTAAAAATTGTACAATTAGGCACAGGCCCTAGACAACAAGAAACAAATATCAGCAATTAATTAAAACTTAAAATATCAAAATAAGAAGAAAATTATTTTTAAATGCATAATGAAATTCAGCAAAGGATACATTTTTACATGTATGAAATTTAGCTCAATGTTTTACAAGGACACCATGGGTGAAAATTCCTTGCTTTAGACAAACATGAGACTTAAATCATTTTGTCAGCGAAGTCTCCCAAAACAACACAAATCAGAGAGGGCAGCAGTAAAAGTTGGCAAACCTTTCACCAGCACACAAGCAATTGAATTCATAAGCAACATCTCTAAACTCTTTAAGGTGCTGTTACAGTAAGCGGCGTCTTTCATTAGGAAATTGTCCAAGCCAAAGGGCACAAATTAACAACTTCTTACTACATCTGCATACCAGTAACTAGTCTTGATATGATTATGCTCAATGTATGAGCCAGTGAAAACCAACCTCAAGACTAAATGTAGTCCCTATTGTCTTTCTCTGTTAAATTTATAATATACACTGTACCTTCAGGAAGAGTCAAATGATGTGGTAAATAATCAGCACCAGGTGTTTTTTCCCAGAAAGAGGCTCCTTCCAGTTTACACACAAGAATTCCTCCAGGTCTGAAAAAAATTGTGCATTTCCCTTCAGTAAGATTTAGCCTCCTAAAGATTCAATGGTTGCATGAGTTTGTTCTGCTCAGAATAAATTTTGATTAACAATAAAATTTGTACTTAAAGAAGCTGTTATCATGCTTTACCAATAGAGTGCTGCCATAACAAAACCAGAGTAGAAACTGTGGTTAGATACTAAGGGCACAACGTCCAGCAAAACAAGCAATGCTTGTGGTAAATATGTGCAAGTCCAAATTGGTATGGTGTTACTTCTGATTGGATGAAAATGTGGTTCAAGTTAACTCGATTCTCAAGTGAAAACTGCTCTCATCAAGAACAAAACGTAAACCAAAAGCAATTCAACGGTGGTACTTAATCAAGGCGGGCACTTATTTAATTTTTCCCTAATTGTGGCCTGACATGATAATTCTTTTCAAATACACCATCTACGCGTAAACAACAACATAAGCTGTTTATCGATATAAAAAGCTGATGCTAAAGTTTAAATCTTGGCACTATTAGCACTCAGCGTGTTCATTTTACATGTTAACAAACTGAAGCAATGTAGAAATCTAATACTACATGACAAAAATTATACATCCTTTGTTGTCTCATTCCTAGTCCACAAAAAGGAAGAAGGGGGGCTCTTATTCGAGGGAGGCACTTATTTTAAATTTCGGCCAATAAACCTGAGGGTGCTTATTCAAGTAGGGGGTGTTAAATTCAAGACAAGACAACTGAAGGTGATTTGTTTAACTCGGCTCAGTTTTACAAGATATGCAGGTTAGATTTACATAGCAACTAAACACAGTACAGCTAAGGGATAAAGGAAAAAATTAACAAATAGGAAGCGAGTTGAGATCATCCAAATAGCAAAGGCTAATCTAGTGGATGACCCCTATTATAAAATACAGTTAAAGGCAGGATTTACAGTATGCGTGGTAGCTTCAATGGGGACATCTTCAGTTATTACTTTGCACTTTTAGCTACTTTTTGTACCTGGTTGTTCTGGAGAGTACTATTATATTTCTATTTGAAACCACTCTAAGACTGCTTGGCATAATCCACATGTAAATGCACAAGCAAATCTTGCTACATGTGAATCTCACCTCAGAGCGCTGTGTGGATCAGGTGACACATGGGCAACAGAGATGACAGGACAGGATCCCCCTGTGGTGCTGTGGATGCTCTTTAGATAAGTGTCTGTGTTTCTAACATCAAAAATCAAACAAGTGCCATTCTGAAGGCCACAGTAGATGTAATTGGTGTCATGGTCATTCCATGCACAAGACCAAGCAGGGACCGGCGTACTGTAACTGACGAGAAAAAACAAGATTCAACTAGTTAAAAAAGAATTTTTATATGGATTCTCCTCTACAGATGTGGAGCCTTTAAGCGTCAAAAAACACTATATTTATTGGTAACTAGTTTTACATAGCAATGAAAAGACTAGATACTTATATTTTAGATTGTCCTCCCAAATCTGCTTTGAATAAGTTCTGCAATATGGTATCATTTAACCTAGGAAGTACTGTATAGTCAGTGCTTAAGATTTATCTGCAAACAAATAAACAACTTGAACACAAAAGATGTATTAAATTATACAATGTCCATGGGTACATGTATTGTACAGCAGAATTAGTTCAATGGGTTATATAGTAAGAGACTGTTTTATGATATGTAGAAAACTGTACAAAACTTTATTATGTTTACTGTACATGTCCTTTCTTAAGCAGCTCATTGTGCCAAGATCCTGTCTCATTGCCTACGACCCATGAGGAAAATGCTTTAAAAAACTAAAAAGGTTAAATAAAATGTAGTACGTGAAATTTCAGCGGCATCCTGTTGCCACTCTTAAATGCAATTCATGATATAGTAAATATTCACTTACGTCTGCACAACAGTATTACTGAGCATGCTTGTCACCCTGACTGTCTTATCCATGCTTGCCGTCAACAAAAGACCATCACCTCTGCAGTTGAATGCCACATCACGCACAGCCTTCTGATGAATCCTTACATACTCACAATGCTTGGAATCTAGAGAGCTTACCTATATTTTAACAACAGAATGACATTTCGAGATCTTCATGTAACAATCACATCAGCATCAATAGGGAGCTTTAGATTACACTAGGAGTACGAGATTGAGTATGAGTACGATTTTCAAATTTCAAACCAGTTCAGTTTCTAGAGCCCTCGTTCTTCATGTTGGTTTTAGGTAGAGAGAGTAGCTCATGGAATGAAATGGGTATGCGTTGTGATAATTTGAAGCCTGAAAACTAGAATTGAAAAGTCGTACTCGTACTCAATCTCGTACTCGTAGTCCAATCTAAAGCTCCCTAATATCTTCCATCCCAGCCAGTGGGTGGTTCTCATATTCTTACAAAATATTATTCCAATTTAATGGCCGATTTTCTTTGATCTGATGCAAATATGTTACTTAGAAGTTTCAGTGGATCTCCAGTTTTGTCAACAGAGATCTCCCATTTCTTTATATCATCCCTCCCTTCTTTGAAAACTTAGTGTTTACTTCAACAAAGACTGAATTGTACAAAAAGCCAGTAAATAAATCTTTGTACTAACCTTAACAACACCAAAGCCAGGAAAGAGCTGGTTTGGTGATGGTTTGGATACCACTAACACAGCATGGTGTTGATCAAATGCAACCACTCTAGCTCCATTCTTCAATGATTAACAAAAAGCAAAAATATTGAGCTGCATTGCCATTCAAACAAATACCAGCAAAAATACAAAGTACAGTGTATAATGCAACATGGTTATCTAATAGTATTTGGAAGCCCACACTTTAGGATTAAAGATAAAAAACAATACACCTT
>JAHPZR010044713.1:0-20116 GCA_019787425.1 Platygyra sinensis | reverse complement strand
CCTGTGGTGGATAACACTACCCGACTGATACTCAGAGGAAATAAGGATGTCACCTGTAACTGGGCAGAAGATAAGACTTGGTAGTCACCCCTTACTGGACCTCCGGGAGAGCTACGGGACTCAATTTTGGACAAACCACCTCTCAAAGACACCTTGCTGGTACCAGCAATGGGTTACACCGTCGTTCGTTTTCGAACGGACAATCCAGGCTATTGGTTCTTCCACTGTCACTCCCATGCTGCACCTGATTGAAGGAATGGGGTTAATTTTTAACGTTTCCTACGAACACCATCCGCCCGTCCCTCGAGGATTCCCAACCTGTCAAAATATGACATCGACCACGAGGAGTTCGAACATTACTTGGCGGAAAGTAAAAATGAGTGGTCAAAATAGGACCGGAAAATTCTGAAAGGAAGTCTTCGGCGAATGAGAAAACAACAATCGAGGCGATAAAGTCACATTGGTTGAGGTATTATCGACAATAGCTGCCTGTTGTAGTTCTGTCGGCGTCTTGTTCCATATTGTTTTACTGGTGTTGTTCTTTAAACTTTACAACCACTTTCGCAGTCGTTTAGGTATGAACCTTGCTGGCAAAAGAAGGACAGTGTGGAAATGTTAACGGTAGGGCCGCTCCACATGACTGAGGCAAGTCGTAATATCGTAGTATCAGTGGTAGCCAGTATATAACTGAAATTAGTATAAATTTACCGTAGTCTATTGTGAATCCGTGAATTTGATTGGCTATATTACCGTCGACTATCTGCTGATAGTCAACAGTTACGCATCAGTGCACATCGCGCGTCACGTTTGAACCTGATGTAACATAATAAAACAGTTTTTTTCTACGCGATACTTGACTTTTTTTTCTTTTTTATGCAATGAGGACTACGGTAAATTTATACTAAAACAATTAGGACTACTCGCCCTAGTTTTCTACGAGCGATAGTCAACTCGGCTGCGCCTCGTTGACTATCTGCTCGTAGAAAACTCGGCCTCGTAGTCTAATTGTTAATTAGTATATACCACGCAAGTGAATAGTAACTTTTCGCGCACGCTGATTGGCTAGCTCGGAGGTGGATTAGCCAAGTACTATTCACCTCCGTTCCGGTGAATAATTGTTAATTATAATATTTACTTTTAAATCTAACTTGTTTGCACCGTAACCAGCGCAATGACGAAATCATGGCGGTAAACAAGAAATGAGGTCGCTAGAGAAGATGGTTTACTGAAAGGCTTCAACCCTTCTTCTCTCTTTCTCTAGCGGTCGTGTAGCTCATTTTTCGGCCCTTTTATTTTATTTTGTTGTTTTAAGTCCGCCAAGTATTATATATTTTATTTTCACTGTTTTCATGTTACGTTTTAGGAGATTAAAAGCCTTTGGTTTAAAAAGAAAAAAAAATTCAACTCTTTTAAGTGCAATTGCCAATTTTCGATTAAAAAATTGTTTCTTTTATTCTCAAAAGACGGTCAGGGAAGGGGTAAGTTACCCCTTCCCTGACCGTCTTTTGAGACTAAGAAGCATATTATCACTGTGGCGGATCTAGGGGATTTGGTCGGACCACTTAAATAAATAAAAAAATTCCACATTATAAAAACCTCACAATGCCGGAACTCCCATTTCCAAGGACCTCAGTTTTAAAACTTTCACGGGGGAGGATGCCACTTCAGGGGACCGCCGAGTCTCGAACCCCTTCTCTAAAATCCTGTTCGCCCCATTATGGAGGATAGTTCTTTAAGAGCTTGCAGCCTCTCACTTAATACGGATGAGATGTCACATCTTTACGGGGAATAACCTGTTCGCAAACAAATAGCTTTTTTCATACTGTGTTCCGTCAAAGTTTTCCGTGTAATTTAAGCTATTTGGAAAATCCACCCAGGACTCTCTCAGCTCTTAAAATTGCTGAAATCCAAAAAGGATTATTAATTAGTATTTACAAAGGGCATCAAAGAAAAGTAATCGATGCGTTGAAACGGAAAACCATCGTTGAAGACGCGTGACACTTGCAGTTAAATAGCGTATAGTTTGATATTATAACAAATTATCAATAAGTGTCGTAAAAGTCTTTGAAGAAATGAGCCGACAGACGTTGCGGGTGTATAATGCTTCTTCAGTTTTCGGAATTAAACCGCTGTAATACATAATTGTCTTCAGACATTGAATTGAATTAGAGCGTGTGTAGCGCGCGGAAGATGCATATCACAATTCAAATGAAGCTGAAATATATATAAGCTTATATGGATAGTGAGTGGCGTAACAGTGTACCCATTTTGGCAAAATGACGCCCGCTTCTTGGCGTTTTTCGGAGTGTCTGTGAAGAGGATTTAAAGTTTTGAATGACTAGTAGATTTATACTAAAACAATTACATTACTCGCTCTCGATTTCTATGCGAGATAGTTGACTCGGGCTGCGCACTCGTCAGCTATCACGCGATAGAAATCTCGAGCTCATAATCTTATTGTTTAATAGCAACACGATTTTTAACCAATCAGCGCGCTTATTTTCTTAGGGCTGTTTTCTAAAATGGTTTTCTGTACACTGAAGAAGGGTAGGAGAGTTATACACCCGAAAAATCTGCCTGTTTCTTCTTCAAAGACTTTTATGGCACGTTTTGATGAACTATTATAATATCAACTTGAACGTATAAGCTAATGACAGTGTTGTTTTTTGGTTGGGGTAGTAGTAATTGATGAGAAAATAGCAGCTACATAATATAACGATTAGCTCATACAATTAGGCTTTAACTTCGCATTTTATACGTATACACAGGAATAGTTTTTTTTTTAACATTGTTCTTATGACTGTGATAAATTGCAATACCTGATGCAATTAGTGAATACTTTATTTACCATTCAACTGAACCGAACTTGTTCTGTTTAGGTATTTTTAGCACCTTTCGGACAGTTTGTTAGAATAGAAGAAGTAGTAAGCAACCTTAAACAATAATTCTGCCGGAAAACATTGGATCAGAGATTAATGATCAATGTGGCCGAAGAAAATTAAGCAAACTCGTCCGGCACAACGTAACATTTAATTTCATTCAGTCAAGAGATCATAGCAAGGCGGATTTGAAAGGGTGTAGATTGGGTGGCTAGCCATCTCTTTTGCTAACTGAAAAGTGCTTATGCCTCTCTGAAAGGCACAAACATTGCGTCTTCAGCCAAAGCCCTATAAATCTGGGTGGAACACTTCTTCGGATAACGCTCGACTGAAATACAGCAGAGACCTGATTCTTGGCGAGGTTGCCGTTATATAGCAATCATCTATCATATCTCAGATTCTTGACTTTATTTATTGAATGGTTACGATTTTTAGTTTTGATCACATAAAAGGTGAAAATCAATCAGATTCTCAAACTCAGTGCGACATTTTGGGAGCATGTCCCATTGATACTGCAACCCCATGGTACCAGCCACCCCCACGTACTTCAGAAAACCTGGAGCAGCTCCTGCAGAGCCTCTTGTTCAGTGCAATATTGTGGCTAGCCACTACCACCACCACTAGTATTCACTACTATTTTATACGCACGTGTTTTAGCTGGTAGCTTTTGTGGATTATCCACAATATACTTCCAACCAAATGCTCTCTTTTTCGTATGAAGCTATGTGATTCCGAAACCTGTCGCTTATGTAAAATGCAAACGCAAACATTGGCTCACCTTCTTTACCAGTGTCCTGTAATTTCCAAATTTTGGATTGCTTTTCAAAGTTGGTGGTTCGCAAATCACGGAAAGATCATGACTCCTACCGAACGTGACGTCCTTTTTGGTTGGCATGATAACGCCACAGAATCAAAAGACACTTTAAATTACATAACCCTCGTAGTCTTGATCTTCTGTACAACCCAAGACTCCGATGAGGTATCCTTTGACGGCTTTCCTTCTTTTTTGAAGAATAAATTGGATACTCTTCAACAAATAGCAGTTAAAAATAAAAACATTGACAACTTCAACAGTAAATGGAAAGACTTCATTTAATACGTTTTTCATTTTTCGATTGTTATTGTTATTTATTTATTTTACCATTATCTTTTTTTCAGTAAGTTGTATTTAGTCTGTACTTTATTTTGTAGCCAGCACTTACTGCTTTTTTTTGTATTGTTAGTATTTGTTAGTAGCTGCAGTACTATAAGTAGTATTAATATTGTACTCTATATATGTAGCTGTAGCTTATTAGAAACGTCCACATTGTATTGTACCGTAGTATCTTTAGTGTATTGTAGAATAACGTTTGAGAGAATGAAAAAAAAAAAGAAGAAGAAGAAGCGACAGCGGACAATTACACAGTTCGTTATTGTAAAAAAAAAAAAAGAAATAGCAGGATAAGTTGACAGGCCGGTAACATGACAAGTACCTATCTTAAGCGCCTTTCATATAGTGGCTTTGTCACATTACACGCATCTTTGGCCTTCAAGACTCCTATCCAGATGTCATGGAAACGAATAAATATTAGCCGACATTGTGTACTAGGATAATCAATATTTCAACACGACGCCTAAAGAGTGACTAAAATATAATCCTAAGCCAATCAAATTACTTGAGATGGTACCCTCCGTCAACTGGCAGGGACACCCCTGTGATGAACGATGCCTTGGGTGAGCACAGAAACGAAACCACGTGAGCAAACACGCGACCTTCCCCGAATCGCTTCATGGGAGTGTCCTGGATCATAGCTTTTGTAGCCTCGCTTTCAACAGCACCCATGCTTGCTGTCAAGTGATGCCAACTCTCAGACATGATAAAGGAAGGGGCGACAGCATTGACAGTGATTCCTCTAGGGGCCAGGGCTCCAGCGTAATATCGCTCCTGGAACGATAAAATAAGAGTTTTCAAACAACTGGACGACACTGTAATACTGGTTTATCTGTGGCCGTGCTTAATTTGTCATAGTGTTGCGAGACTAAAAGAAATATTCGTACTACTTGAACGTGTGTAGTCGACAACACGACAACTAGAAACAAAAAGAAAAAAACGGAAAGCGACAGCTCAAGTGACCGCAAAATGAGTGGTCCACGGCTTAGCAAACTGACCAACAATTGGTCAGCGGATTAACACCAAAGAGTTTACGATGACATCCTGACCGGTCGAGTGGGTCCTTTTCGGTAAAAATACAAAATACTCGTGAAAAAAGGAGCCAGAAATATCGGTACCTGTTTTTCAAGGTACCTGGTAAAATGCAAAACCTGCATACGAGCCAAGGGGCCCATCGGGCCGGAGTTTATCCTGGTTACTGAAGTTTCTGTAACATGAAGCAACAAGGGAGTATTTCTCCTCCCCCAGAATGGGATGCTAGTCCATTGTAGGGTTACCCCCAGCATTAAGTTCGCCGGTACCCATGTAAACACCACCGTAAGTGACCCTGGCCAGGACTCAAACCCGGAGCCTTCGATCCGGAGCTGACGAGCACACTAATCATGAGGTCAGCGCACTTCCTTTCTTTTCAATTGCAAAGTATAGGTCTGAAGTCTTGCCACACTGCACCACTACGGCTGCACCGAAAATTAGTTTATCAACGCCTACACACTTTGCATGTGCATCTTTACATGGGCTATTTATGTATGTGCGGCCCCAAAGTGTATTGTTTTTCAGCCGTTTTAATTTAGTCGTAAATAAGATATCGATTTTGCCTATTTTTGTCATAAATAGGGTACAATTTTTGTACTCTGCTTTTGAATTGGTTGTGGTTTTAAAGGGAAGCCACTTTTTCATCATTATCGATGAGACCATCATTGCACCACTACGGCTGCGCCGAAAATTAGTTTGTCAACGCCTACACACCTTGCATGTGCATCTTTACAAGGGCTATTACGTATGTGCGGCCCCAAAGTATGTTGTTTTTTCAGCCGTTTTAGTCATAAATAAGATATCAATTTTGCCTATTTTTGTCATAAATAGGGTACAGTTTTTTGTACTCTGCTTTTGAATTGGTTTGTGGTTTTAAGGTGAAGCCACTTTTTCATCATTATCGATGAGACCATCAACAAAAGCCCTTCAATGCCTGTAGCATCGGTCTGAACAAGGTAACTACACAGGCCTGAAACGGGTAGAAATAGAGTATCGAATTTTTGGTCAGGTCATAAGTATGATAGAGAAAATCACAGATTTTGATTCAAAATAGGCCAAGGGTTTTGGGAAGCGGGCCGCACACCCCCAACCAATTTTCTGGGAGTAACCCTACCCACCTCGCGCATGCGCATCTCATTGATTGACTCGGGTCTCATCATTCTCGTCCCCAGAGCCCACGATCCTTCTCTTCTGTGACAGTGATCGAGAGCTCTGGTTGGACCCAATTTTCTGAGCATGCGCAGAGTATTCGTTTTCGTACTCTCAACCAATCAGATTTGCCAGATTTGACGGGAAGTCCGTGAAACGCGGACTTCCGGTATTAGACAAAGCCAGAGTTCTCGATCCCTGCCACAGGCCAGAAGGATCGTGGGCTTTGGGGACGGGAATGGGGTCTCATTCTTAGGTACTGAATTGTTGTTCTGCAATTCAAGTATCTATTATGTCGTTGTTATCTCTACCTTACCAATAATTCTAAGCCACCTTTGGCAAGGTTTGGGACAGCGTATGCTAAATTACTTGCTGTCCCCGTGACATTGGTGCCCGGGGCCTACACTGCCAAGATGTACCCTTTGCCATCCTCCATGATTTTGACCGATTTTTCGACCAGTCGAATGAAAACACTTGGGATATATATCCTGCAAGTAATCGTAGGCAGAAAAATCGTCAAATTCGCCAGAGCCGATGGTTTTGTGGTAACTTCTGGCTGCCTTTTTTGCTGTATCGCTTTCTGGTGTCGATGTCACACCCACGATGGCTCCAGCATTGCTTACGAGAGCGTTGGAGCTTGTTTCCAAAATTCATCTCCACGCAGTCAAAGATTGCATCGACGGCTTCAGGCTGAGCTAAGTCGCCCTTCACAAGGAATACTGAGATTCCGTAGTTTTCCTCTAGGGTTTTCTTCGATTTTTCTGCGCGCTCCGTGTTTGAGTTGTAGGTGAGGATGATATGGGTGTAACCATCCTTCGCTAACTCCTCAGCCACGCAGTACCCAAGACTCCTGGTTCCTCCTGTCACTATGGCGTTCATATCCTTTGAATTCGTCGTTTTCCGTCACGCATTTGCAATTTTGGTCACGCATCATCTGGAAATATATCATAACTCTGCGTTTGGATAAAGCCACATGACTAGCAAACAACCTCATTCGCATTTATTTGCTTAGTCTTTCAAAAACACATTTACGTACGCAACTAGTTAGAAAACATAATTACAAACCACCAATTGTGCATCTCAGCAGCTTTTTTAAAATGTTGTAATTATGTTTTCTAACTAGTTGCGTACGTAAATGTGTTTTTGAAAGACTAAGCAAATAAATGCGAATGAGGTTGTTGCTAGTCATGTGGCTTTATCCAAACGCAGAGTTATGATATATTTCCAGATGATGCGTGACCAAAATTGCAAATGCGTGACGGAAAACGACGAATTCAAAGGATATGAACGCCATAGTGACAGGAGGAACCAGGAGTCTTGGGTACTGCGTGGCTGAGGAGTTAGCGAAGGATGGTTACACCCATATCATCCTCACCTACAACTCAAACACGGAGCGCGCAGAAAAATCGAAGAAAACCCTAGAGGAAAACTACGGAATCTCAGTATTCCTTGTGAAGGGCGACTTAGCTCAGCCTGAAGCCGTCGATGCAATCTTTGACTGCGTGGAGATGAATTTTGGAAACAAGCTCCAACGCTCTCGTAAGCAATGCTGGAGCCATCGTGGGTGTGACATCGACACCAGAAAGCGATACAGCAAAAAAGGCAGCCAGAAGTTACCACAAAACCATCGGCTCTGGCGAATTTGACGATTTTTCTGCCTACGATTACTTGCAGGATATATATCCCAAGTGTTTTCATTCGACTGGTCGAAAAATCGGTCAAAATCATGGAGGATGGCAAAGGGTACATCTTGGCAGTGTAGGCCCCGGGCACCAATGTCACGGGGACAGCAAGTAATTTAGCATACGCTGTCCCAAACCTTGCCAAAGGTGGCTTAGAATTATTGGGTAAGGTAGAGATAACAACGACATAATAGATACTTGAATTGCAGAACAACAATTCAGTACCTAAGAATGAGACCCCATTCCCGTCCCCAAAGCCCACGATCCTTCTGGCCTGTGGCAGGGATCGAGAACTCTGGCTTTGTCTAATACCGGAAGTCCGCGTTTCACGGACTTCCCGTCAAATCTGGCAAATCTGATTGGTTGAGAGTACGAAAACGAATACTCTGCGCATGCTCAGAAAATTGGGTCCAACCAGAGCTCTCGATCACTGTCACAGAAGAGAAGGATCGTGGGCTCTGGGGACGAGAATGATGAGACCCGAGTCAATCAATGAGATGCGCATGCGCGAGGTGGGTAGGGTTACTCCCAGAAAATTGGTTGGGGGTGTGCGGCCCGCTTCCCAAAACCCTTGGCCTATTTTGAATCAAAATCTGTGATTTTCTCTATCATACTTATGACCTGACCAAAAATTCGATACTCTATTTCTACCCGTTTCAGGCCTGTGTAGTTACCTTGTTCAGACCGATGCTACAGGCATTGAAGGGCTTTTGTTGATGGTCTCATCGATAATGATGAAAAAGTGGCTTCACCTTAAAACCACAAACCAATTCAAAAGCAGAGTACAAAAAACTGTACCCTATTTATGACAAAAATAGGCAAAATTGATATCTTATTTATGACTAAAAACGGCTGAAAAAACAACATACTTTGGGGCCGCACATACGTAATAGCCCTTGTAAAGATGCACATGCAAGGTGTGTAGGCGTTGACAAACTAATTTTCGGCGCAGCCGTAGTGGTGCAATGATGGTCTCATCGATAATGATGAAAAAGTGGCTTCCCTTTAAAACCACAACCAATTCAAAAGCAGAGTACAAAAATTGTACCCTATTTATGACAAAAATAGGCAAAATCGATATCTTATTTACGACTAAATTAAAACGGCTGAAAAACAATACACTTTGGGGCCGCACATACATAAATAGCCCATGTAAAGATGCACATGCAAAGTGTGTAGGCGTTGATAAACTAATTTTCGGTGCAGCCGTAGTGGTGCAGTGTGGCAAGACTTCAGACCTATACTTTGCAATTGAAAAGAAAGGAAGTGCGCTGACCTCATGATTAGTGTGCTCGTCAGCTCCGGATCGAAGGCTCCGGGTTTGAGTCCTGGCCAGGGTCACTTACGGTGGTGTTTACATGGGTACCGGCGAACTTAATGCTGGGGGTAACCCTACAATGGACTAGCATCCCATTCTGGGGGAGGAGAAATACTCCCTTGTTGCTTCATGTTACAGAAACTTCAGTAACCAGGATAAACTCCGGCCCGATGGGCCCCTTGGCTCGTATGCAGGTTTTGCATTTTACCAGGTACCTTGAAAAACAGGTACCGATATTTCTGGCTCCTTTTTTCACGAGTATTTTGTATTTTTACCGAAAAGGACCCACTCGACCGGTCAGGATGTCATCGTAAAACTCTTTGGTGTTAATCCGCTGACCAATTGTTGGTCAGTTTGCTAAGCCGTGGACCACTCATTTTGCGGTCACTTGAGCTGTCGCTTTCCGTTTTTTTCTTTTTGTTTCTAGTTGTCGTGTTGTCGACTACACACGTTCAAGTAGTACGAATATTTCTTTTAGTCTCGCAAACACTATGACAAATTAAGCACGGCCACAGATAAACCAGTATTACAGTGTCGTCCAGTTGTTTGAAAACTCTTATTTTATCGTTCCAGGAGCGATATTACGCTGGAGCCCTGGCCCCTAGAGGAATCACTGTCAATGCTGTCGCCCCTTCCTTTATCATGTCTGAGAGTTGGCATCACTTGACAGCAAGCATGGGTGCTGTTGAAAGCGAGGCTACAAAAGCTATGATCCAGGACACTCCCATGAAGCGATTCGGGGAAGGTCGCGTGTTTGCTCACGTGGTTTCGTTTCTGTGCTCACCCAAGGCATCGTTCATCACAGGGGTGTCCCTGCCAGTTGACGGAGGGTACCATCTCAAGTAATTTGATTGGCTTAGGATTATATTTTAGTCACTCTTTAGGCGTCGTGTTGAAATATTGATTATCCTAGTACACAATGTCGGCTAATATTTATTCGTTTCCATGACATCTGGATAGGAGTCTTGAAGGCCAAAGATGCGTGTAATGTGACAAAGCCACTATATGAAAGGCGCTTAAGATAGGTACTTGTCATGTTACCGGCCTGTCAACTTATCCTGCTATTTCTTTTTTTTTTTTTACAATAACGAACTGTGTAATTGTCCGCTGTCGCTTCTTCTTCTTCTTTTTTTTTTTTCATTCTCTCAAACGTTATTCTACAATACACTAAAGATACTACGGTACAATACAATGTGGACGTTTCTAATAAGCTACAGCTACATATATAGAGTACAATATTAATACTACTTATAGTACTGCAGCTACTAACAAATACTAACAATACAAAAAAAAGCAGTAAGTGCTGGCTACAAAATAAAGTACAGACTAAATACAACTTACTGAAAAAAAGATAATGGTAAAATAAATAAATAACAATAACAATCGAAAAATGAAAAACGTATTAAATGAAGTCTTTCCATTTACTGTTGAAGTTGTCAATGTTTTTATTTTTAACTGCTATTTGTTGAAGAGTATCCAATTTATTCTTCAAAAAAGAAGGAAAGCCGTCAAAGGATACCTCATCGGAGTCTTGGGTTGTACAGAAGATCAAGACTACGAGGGTTATGTAATTTAAAGTGTCTTTTGATTCTGTGGCGTTATCATGCCAACCAAAAAGGACGTCACGTTCGGTAGGAGTCATGATCTTTCCGTGATTTGCGAACCACCAACTTTGAAAAGCAATCCAAAATTTGGAAATTACAGGACACTGGTAAAGAAGGTGAGCCAATGTTTGCGTTTGCATTTTACATAAGCGACAGGTTTCGGAATCACATAGCTTCATACGAAAAAGAGAGCATTTGGTTGGAAGTATATTGTGGATAATCCACAAAAGCTACCAGCTAAAACACGTGCGTATAAAATAGTAGTGAATACTAGTGGTGGTGGTAGTGGCTAGCCACAATATTGCACTGAACAAGAGGCTCTGCAGGAGCTGCTCCAGGTTTTCTGAAGTACGTGGGGGTGGCTGGTACCATGGGGTTGCAGTATCAATGGGACATGCTCCCAAAATGTCGCACTGAGTTTGAGAATCTGATTGATTTTCACCTTTTATGTGATCAAAACTAAAAATCGTAACCATTCAATAAATAAAGTCAAGAATCTGAGATATGATAGATGATTGCTATATAACGGCAACCTCGCCAAGAATCAGGTCTCTGCTGTATTTCAGTCGAGCGTTATCCGAAGAAGTGTTCCACCCAGATTTATAGGGCTTTGGCTGAAGACGCAATGTTTGTGCCTTTCAGAGAGGCATAAGCACTTTTCAGTTAGCAAAAGAGATGGCTAGCCACCCAATCTACACCCTTTCAAATCCGCCTTGCTATGATCTCTTGACTGAATGAAATTAAATGTTACGTTGTGCCGGACGAGTTTGCTTAATTTTCTTCGGCCACATTGATCATTAATCTCTGATCCAATGTTTTCCGGCAGAATTATTGTTTAAGGTTGCTTACTACTTCTTCTATTCTAACAAACTGTCCGAAAGGTGCTAAAAATACCTAAACAGAACAAGTTCGGTTCAGTTGAATGGTAAATAAAGTATTCACTAATTGCATCAGGTATTGCAATTTATCACAGTCATAAGAACAATGTTAAAAAAAAAACTATTCCTGTGTATACGTATAAAATGCGAAGTTAAAGCCTAATTGTATGAGCTAATCGTTATATTATGTAGCTGCTATTTTCTCATCAATTACTACTACCCCAACCAAAAACAACACTGTCATTAGCTTATACGTTCAAGTTGATATTATAATAGTTCATCAAAACGTGCCATAAAAGTCTTTGAAGAAGAAACAGGCAGATTTTTCGGGTGTATAACTCTCCTACCCTTCTTCAGTGTACAGAAAACCATTTTAGAAAACAGCCCTAAGAAAATAAGCGCGCTGATTGGTTAAAAATCGTGTTGCTATTAAACAATAAGATTATGAGCTCGAGATTTCTATCGCGTGATAGCTGACGAGTGCGCAGCCCGAGTCAACTATCTCGCATAGAAATCGAGAGCGAGTAATGTAATTGTTTTAGTATAAATCTACTAGTCATTCAAAACTTTAAATCCTCTTCACAGACACTCCGAAAACGCCAAGAAGCGGGCGTCATTTTGCCAAAATGGGTACACTGTTACGCCACTCACTATCCATATAAGCTTATATATATTTCAGCTTCATTTGAATTGTGATATGCATCTTCCGCGCGCTACACACGCTCTAATTCAATTCAATGTCTGAAGACAATTATGTATTACAGCGGTTTAATTCCGAAAACTGAAGAAGCATTATACACCCGCAACGTCTGTCGGCTCATTTCTTCAAAGACTTTTACGACACTTATTGATAATTTGTTATAATATCAAACTATACGCTATTTAACTGCAAGTGTCACGCGTCTTCAACGATGTTTTCCGTTCAACGCATCGATTACTTTTCTTTGATGCCCTTTGTAAATACTAATTAATAATCCTTTTTGGATTTCAGCAATTTTAAGAGCTGAGAGAGTCCTGGGTGGATTTCCAAATAGCTTAAATTACACGGAAAACTTTGACGGAACACAGTATGAAAAAAGCTATTTGTTTGCGAACAGGTTATTCCCCGTAAAGATGTGACATCTCATCCGTATTAAGTGAGAGGCTGCAAGCTCTTAAAGAACTATCCTCCATAATGGGGCGAACAGGATTTTAGAGAAGGGGTTCGAGACTCGGCGGTCCCCTGAAGTGGCATCCTCCCCCGTGAAAGTTTTAAAACTGAGGTCCTTGGAAATGGGAGTTCCGGCATTGTGAGGTTTTTATAATGTGGAATTTTTTATTTATTTAAGTGGTCCGACCAAATCCCCTAGATCCGCCACAGTGATAATATGCTTCTTAGTCTCAAAAGACGGTCAGGGAAGGGGTAACTTACCCCTTCCCTGACCGTCTTTTGAGAATAAAAGAAACAATTTTTTAATCGAAAATTGGCAATTGCACTTAAAAGAGTTGAATTTTTTTTCTTTTTAAACCAAAGGCTTTTAATCTCCTAAAACGTAACATGAAAACAGTGAAAATAAAATATATAATACTTGGCGGACTTAAAACAACAAAATAAAATAAAAGGGCCGAAAAATGAGCTACACGACCGCTAGAGAAAGAGAGAAGAAGGGTTGAAGCCTTTCAGTAAACCATCTTCTCTAGCGACCTCATTTCTTGTTTACCGCCATGATTTCGTCATTGCGCTGGTTACGGTGCAAACAAGTTAGATTTAAAGTAAATATTATAATTAACAATTATTCACCGGAACGGAGGTGAATAGTACTTGGCTAATCACCTCCGAGCTAGCCAATCAGCGTGCGCGAAAAGTACTATTCACTTGCGTGGTATATACTAATTAACAATTAGACTACGAGGCCGAGTTTTCTACGAGCAGATAGTCAACGAGGCGCAGCCGAGTTGACTATCGCTCGTAGAAAACTAGGGCGAGTAGTCTAATTGTTTTAGTATAAATTTACCGTAGTCTCATTGCATAAAAAGAAAAAAAAGTCAAGTATCGCGTAGAAAAAAACTGTTTTATTATGTTACATCAGGTTCAAACGTGACGCGCGATGTGCACTGATGCGTAACTGTTGACTATCAGCAGATAGTCGACGGTAATATAGCCAATCAAATTCACGGATTCACAATAGACTACGGTAAATTTATACTAATTTCAGTTATATACTGGCTACCACTGATACTACGATATTACGACTTGCCTCAGTCATGTGGAGCGGCTACCGTTAACATTTCCACACTGTCTTCTTTGCCAGCAAGGTTCATACCTAAACGACTGCGAAAGTGGTTGTAAAGTTTAAAGAACAACACCAGTAAAACAATATGGAACAAGACGCCGACAGAACTACAACAGGCAGCTATTGTCGATAATACCTCAACCAATGTGACTTTATCGCTCGATTGTTGTTTCTCATTCGCCGAAGACTTCCTTTCAGAATTTTCCGGTCTATTTTGACCACTCATTTTACTTTCCGCCAAGTAATGTTCGAACTCCTCGTGGTCGATGTCATAATTTTGACAGGTTGGGAATCCTCGAGGGACGGGCGGATGGTGTTCGTAGGAAACGTTAAAAATTAACCCCATTCCTTCAATCAGGTGCAGCATGGAGTGACAGTGGAAGAACCAATAGCCTGGATTGTCCGTTCGAAAACGAACGACGGTGTAACCCATTGCTGGTACCAGCAAGGTGTCTTTGAGAGGTGGTTTGTCAAAATTGAGTCCCGTAGCTCTCCCGGAGGTCCAGTAGGGGTGACTACAAGTCTTATCTTCTGCCCAGTTACAGGTGACATCCTTATTTCCTCTGAGTATCAGTCGGGTAGTGTTATCCACCACAGGATATGCAGTCTTCAGGACTCGAAAAACTATACCCATGAAGGTGCATTGGGTGGTGAGCTTTGCTTTCGCTTCCAAAGACTGTACCTTCTTGAAAACCTCCGAAAATATCCGACATTAAAACGAGCTGTATGGTTTTATTACCAGGAAGGTTGATCACATTTGAGCACCGACATCCAGCTTTCGCGCAGTCTTGCGTGCAAGGAACAAGTTGCCATGTGGAAGGTTCTTGGAAAAGTGGCGCATGCGGCATCACCATTCTGCGACTGTTGATGGAAGATCCAATGGGAAAGCCTATGTTTAAGAAGAGTTCTACATCGACCTCTTCGTCTTCTAGCGAAATGTCGCCCTCGTAACGGGCGTTATCTTGACGAAGTTCCGACACTGCGACACACTTCATGTTGGGAAACAGATCCTGGCGATAGGCGGACCCATGGACAGTTTAGAATTTTGCAAGGAGCTTCAGAAGTGCAGTTCCTTCTTCTGCTCTTGGGATCAGCTTCTTTGTTATCTCTCGTCTCATCGTAGTGTAAAATTGCCTTCGCGTCCCAAATGACACCGTCGGGCTGAGGATCTTTATGGCTTCGCCCCATTCGCAGTGTCAATGCACGAATCCAATATCTTCCAGGATTCTGCCTGGCTTCTATCTCTACTACGTAAGTTTCCCAGGGAAAACCATCATAGATTCAAATGTTGCAGGTTCCACTGGATGACCGTCACTCTCAATGACCGTTAACTCGTGCCTGTCGATTGATACTCGGTAGGCGAACTCTCCGAAGCCATCACGATGTGAAATCGATACTTTTTCCCTCGGGTAACGTTGAAAACTGTGAGAGGTGCGGCATTATCTCCCTTCCTACCGCGACCATTTATAAGACCCGACCAGTAGTCCATGGAGCTCAGCTCTACGCCGTCCATCGAAACGCCTTTTGATCAGCAGAGAGATAAAGTGATTCCGCATTTCCACCACGCACATTCCTAAAGGGGCTCAGTAAATCGATTTCTGTAGAGGAGAGGGGAAACCAGTCATTTATTAACAACGGGAAGTGAGGCGGTACCATTCCTTTTTCTTTGAATCTACGAACGATTAATGCACCAAAAAGTCCGTCTATTCTTTGAAGTTCGTTGTGAGAATGATACCAATGTGTTCCGGCTGGATGGCAACGAACCGATAAGTAAAGCTTTGCCGTGGAAGTATCGGACATGCGTGACGTAAGGGACTCCGTCCATCCATACATTGTTCCGCATGTAAATACCGTGCCAATGAATTGTAAGGCCTTCTTTTATGAGTTCGTTGACGACCTTGACAGCCACCTGAGCTCCTTCCATAACCTCCAGTGTAGGTCCTGGGAACTGGCCATTGACGAGAATTATATTTCTTCGTCCACTGCCATCTGCAGTGTGCACCTTGTCTGGAGTTAGGGTAATGTTCGGTACCTGGGCATGCCAGAGGTTAGGTGATAATTTGAGGGTTCCTTTTCCGTCCATTTTCACGTCGTATGAGGCGCTACCGTCCTCAGTCTGAATGTCATCGTGCGGCTCTCGCTTATGACGAACGTAAACTCGCAAATTGAAGCAAAGCAAAATTCGGATTCTGCCAGCAGATGGGGATGAAGTTGCAGAAGAGAAGGAGTAACGATCCCGTTACAATGATGCTGTTAATCATTGCGGTAGTCCTGCTGTCCTGCCTTCTTGTCAAAAAAGAGAAAACACCGGCAAATTTCTCGACTGCTAGCTTAAGAATGACTACAATTTTCTACTCTCCAGACACTTGTCCCCATTACGCATTCACGGCGATTTCGCTTCAGCCCTTACACCGGAGATGTTTACTCGACCGCGTCGTGCCCGCAATGAACCGATATTGAATTTTTCCCATCACGCAACGCAATCCCAGTACGCACACCGCCTGCTTGTCACGGTTGGCCTAATATATTATGTAATGAAAATAAACGTATTTGCATTGACTGTCTCGCAAAAGTGATATGTACATCTCTTTATAGCAATTTTAATTTTAGATTTCAATCTCTTGTTATCACTGGTCTTTACCTACCTTACTCTGCCTGTTTATGTAATTTTCCAACAGTATTTCGCAGCTTTTGCTAGCGTGCAGAATGAGGTGTCAATAGAGAGGTTAAGCATGACGTTTACGGCAAACGGCAAAAATGAAACTTTTGCCGTCTGTCTTCAGTTCTCTATACAGTAGAATCAAAATATTTGTATTTGCAGTAAATAGTAAGAGACACTTCTCTATTTTTGTATGATTTATTTAAGGATTACAAGAAAAGAATAGAAAATCAGAGGTGACCTTTGCCGTCCGCCGTCTGCCGTAAACGTCATGCTTAAACTCTCTAGTATCTCGCATATATCACGCTATTTTTGGTTCCTGTTACATGTAGATCACTTCACTTCACTCACGCCAAGGAAGGACAAACATGAGTGCCTCCTAATAAGCAGGGAAAGAGTCTTGTAGGTGTGGCTCAAAGCCTGAGTTAACAGGCAAAATGCTGCAACAGTTTATCATAATTAAATCATTTGAATTGCTGAATTATCAAATTAGTAATGTAGAATAATCGTTTTATAACACAGGTCAAAGACTGCCGTGTCATCACTACTCTACTCTTTTATGCTGTAATAACCCTATCCTTTATCGCAAGTATGTTTTGTTCAGATATTTAGGCTTAATCAAGCGCATATCTCTGGGACAGTAGATCCAGCGGAAAAAAGCCGATTATTTTGCGCTTTCGGATTAATACTTATCTATTGTTCTATGCCGGGTGCATGTATGACCAAAAAATAGACAAGTAGCATTTAATATCGCCATAAATCATCGGGACAAGCCAATTCGACGTAAAAGTCACGCAACTGGCTTATACACGAGTAATGACGGCTGCAACATTAGCATAGGCATTGATATGACGTTCTCAGTTCTGATGCTTATGCTTATCCCCATGTTCAGTGAGGACATGTTTGGTATAAGTATGAAGTGCTCGCTGATTGATCTTTCGCTTATACGTATGCCAATATGTTCCCACTGGACATAATACCGACAAAAGCATCAGCACAAGAAGAACTCAAAGTTTGGATACTCTTGTGCATATGCTTATGCTCATGTCGCGGCCGTCCTCACTAGCGCATAAGCTTCTTTTATGCTAAGCTAGTGCTTGCGTCGCTAGTGAGGACCGAGCTTAGGGATTTCAGTTTGGATTGGCTTATAGTGTAGGGAGGCAATGCAATATTCGAGACTTTGAAGAGGGGTGTGCAGGGAAGGGGCGTGGTAGCTAGGTTTTAAAACTAGCAATGTGAAAAAACAGTTGGAAATGGGCTGACAAGGAACTATCAAAGACTCTGATGGCCGTGTGCTATACGAAAGCGACTCTGAAAGAAAATTCTCTTTGCGCTCTCTTTTAAGCCTATCCGTGATCTTTGCCTGTTTCGTAAGTCCACAATGATGTACACTGTACTAAATGTAGTCTTCGTTAAAAATTCCGATAAGCTACCGCTCCATATAGATAAAGTTGCTTATCTTTGTTTAAACAGGACAAAGTCTCAAATCTATCATCGATCTTATCTTGCTTACAGAGGGGTATCCGCCTGCCTTTCATGTCCATCTGTTCGTGTTGTAAATGTGAAAAATCTCGGCAAAAGAGATTTCAAATTTTGTTTTAAAACCTTGCCGGTATTCTTGACTAAATATCCGCGGGTATACGCAGCAGTTGATGGTGTTGTTGGCGTAACCAAGTAGAAAACCTGTCGTTTGAAGCCATATAGGGATGCCACAAGCCTTAAAAACATCGCTATAAGATGCATCATAAACCAGCAAAACGCAAAGGCCAGGACAATGGCAATGGACATCTTTGGCACGTTTTTCTTTGATTCTTTTAACACTTGGCGGTTTGCCGAGCTCGTGCGTCCTGGTGTGCGCCTTCGCCAGACTTTGACAGCGATTGCAAAGTAAGGTGAGGGGGGCGGGTGGTGGTGAATAGGAGTATGCAAATCCACCGATCCGTTTCTTTTTTTCGCCAAATCCGAAACCACAGCCATATCCGGAAACAGAATTGTAAAGGTTTAAAAGTAAAGTGGTACATGTGAATGCCACTGTTAATTTCGCCCGAATAGTAAAGAATGCAACATGCCTGATGACAACAACACAGGGCAATTCCAATAACCGTCTCACACCTGAGTTGAAATGAACTTCTTTCGGAAACAGAAAAATTTGGATGAACTCATTAACATTCCGACCAAGGCTGAAGAAAGATCTATGATCCATGCAAATTTCGTTTAGGACCCAAGATCGATCCGAACATAAGACAGGCACAATTCGGAATCCGCGTCAAAAATTACAGCTGATCCACGATCCACTGCGTTTTCAAAATCCGCCAATCCGCTGGATTTACCTCAAAATCCACAATCCGTGGGCTTTTTAAGGCTAAATCCGTCGATCCGAAAATTACCTATTCCACCCCCCCCCCCCCCCTCAAAGAAGAAGATTGCAATGACTACCAGAGGTAAGGCGTACATTAGACCAAAGTCACGACTGTGTAAATTGCTTGCGCTCTTTTAGGGTCAAAAGCCGTTGCCCAATCTTCGATTCAGTGGGCAACACCACCGAGAACGCGTACCTTTATTGCATAGAAAAATGGTGATGAGATTCAATCGCTGCCACCCAGATGCCTGCGATCGACCATAATGTACCCTTGATGGTGACAACGTTCCACAGTGGGAACACGATGACAAGGAAGCGCTCAAACCGCCGCCAGTATCGTTAGAGAGAAAATCGAACAAGCTACTGTTGATCCTTGCGAGAAGAGGAGAAACTTGCAGGGTACCTGACCAAACAGACCCTCGATCATCCATGAGTGGTCATCTCGAAGCAAGCTGACAGCGTTAGGGATCATGCAGAGGAATGCCATAGAAAGGTCACTAACCTGCATGGAATTGGAAAAATCAAGGGATATTTATGTTACAATTTAAACTGAGTACATGGTATTATTGTAGCCCGGAAGACCTCACACGAATTGTGGAGCAAGGCTTGTAAATTTAAAAGGATCCTTATGAATTTTCCGCTGGTATTCCAGTAATTAGTAATGCTCAAATACTTTCACTTCTACTGTTGCATGCGCTCGCTTGTTCTTATTATGCATGAATTGTGATTGGCTAGTCTCTGGTATTTATATCTTCTGTCACCGTTGAATATTCACTCACGCTAGCGATCCACGCAGTTTATACGGGAATTGAAGGGTAAAATAATTTACGTTCGGTTGAGCGAAGTGAATTAGAACGTAACTCATTCTTCCCACAGTGAACAAGCTATCAAGAGCGCAAGGTCCAAAATTACTACGTTGATTTTTACAAGCTACATTAATGTTATCGCCATACCTTAAGAGGTGTCTCGGAAAGGTGAGTCGGAAGCTCGCATTTAGAGTTGATGAAAAAAAGTCGACAATATATTTTTGTTACTTGGTATAGTTTGATAGCCAGCTCTATTAGCTTTAATTTGATGTAGGGGCTACATCGCTTGGACGAGAGCCCACCTCTGAAGTTATACGATAACCTTAA
>JAHPZR010044712.1:0-12759 GCA_019787425.1 Platygyra sinensis | reverse complement strand
AAAAAGATAATGGTAAAATAAATAAATAACAATAACAATCGAAAAATGAAAAACGTATTAAATGAAGTCTTTCCATTTACTGTTGAAGTTGTCAATGTTTTTATTTTTAACTGCTATTTGTTGAAGAGTATCCAATTTATTCTTCAAAAAAGAAGGAAAGCCGTCAAAGGATACCTCATCGGAGTCTTGGGTTGTACAGAAGATCAAGACTACGAGGGTTATGTAATTTAAAGTGTCTTTTGATTCTGTGGCGTTATCATGCCAACCAAAAAGGACGTCACGTTCGGTAGGAGTCATGATCTTTCCGTGATTTGCGAACCACCAACTTTGAAAAGCAATCCAAAATTTGGAAATTACAGGACACTGGTAAAGAAGGTGAGCCAATGTTTGCGTTTGCATTTTACATAAGCGACAGGTTTCGGAATCACATAGCTTCATACGAAAAAGAGAGCATTTGGTTGGAAGTATATTGTGGATAATCCACAAAAGCTACCAGCTAAAACACGTGCGTATAAAATAGTAGTGAATACTAGTGGTGGTGGTAGTGGCTAGCCACAATATTGCACTGAACAAGAGGCTCTGCAGGAGCTGCTCCAGGTTTTCTGAAGTACGTGGGGGTGGCTGGTACCATGGGGTTGCAGTATCAATGGGACATGCTCCCAAAATGTCGCACTGAGTTTGAGAATCTGATTGATTTTCACCTTTTATGTGATCAAAACTAAAAATCGTAACCATTCAATAAATAAAGTCAAGAATCTGAGATATGATAGATGATTGCTATATAACGGCAACCTCGCCAAGAATCAGGTCTCTGCTGTATTTCAGTCGAGCGTTATCCGAAGAAGTGTTCCACCCAGATTTATAGGGCTTTGGCTGAAGACGCAATGTTTGTGCCTTTCAGAGAGGCATAAGCACTTTTCAGTTAGCAAAAGAGATGGCTAGCCACCCAATCTACACCCTTTCAAATCCGCCTTGCTATGATCTCTTGACTGAATGAAATTAAATGTTACGTTGTGCCGGACGAGTTTGCTTAATTTTCTTCGGCCACATTGATCATTAATCTCTGATCCAATGTTTTCCGGCAGAATTATTGTTTAAGGTTGCTTACTACTTCTTCTATTCTAACAAACTGTCCGAAAGGTGCTAAAAATACCTAAACAGAACAAGTTCGGTTCAGTTGAATGGTAAATAAAGTATTCACTAATTGCATCAGGTATTGCAATTTATCACAGTCATAAGAACAATGTTAAAAAAAAAACTATTCCTGTGTATACGTATAAAATGCGAAGTTAAAGCCTAATTGTATGAGCTAATCGTTATATTATGTAGCTGCTATTTTCTCATCAATTACTACTACCCCAACCAAAAACAACACTGTCATTAGCTTATACGTTCAAGTTGATATTATAATAGTTCATCAAAACGTGCCATAAAAGTCTTTGAAGAAGAAACAGGCAGATTTTTCGGGTGTATAACTCTCCTACCCTTCTTCAGTGTACAGAAAACCATTTTAGAAAACAGCCCTAAGAAAATAAGCGCGCTGATTGGTTAAAAATCGTGTTGCTATTAAACAATAAGATTATGAGCTCGAGATTTCTATCGCGTGATAGCTGACGAGTGCGCAGCCCGAGTCAACTATCTCGCATAGAAATCGAGAGCGAGTAATGTAATTGTTTTAGTATAAATCTACTAGTCATTCAAAACTTTAAATCCTCTTCACAGACACTCCGAAAACGCCAAGAAGCGGGCGTCATTTTGCCAAAATGGGTACACTGTTACGCCACTCACTATCCATATAAGCTTATATATATTTCAGCTTCATTTGAATTGTGATATGCATCTTCCGCGCGCTACACACGCTCTAATTCAATTCAATGTCTGAAGACAATTATGTATTACAGCGGTTTAATTCCGAAAACTGAAGAAGCATTATACACCCGCAACGTCTGTCGGCTCATTTCTTCAAAGACTTTTACGACACTTATTGATAATTTGTTATAATATCAAAACTATACGCTATTTAACTGCAAGTGTCACGCGTCTTCAACGATGTTTTCCGTTCAACGCATCGATTACTTTTCTTTGATGCCCTTTGTAAATACTAATTAATAATCCTTTTTGGATTTCAGCAATTTTAAGAGCTGAGAGAGTCCTGGGTGGATTTCCAAATAGCTTAAATTACACGGAAAACTTTGACGGAACACAGTATGAAAAAAGCTATTTGTTTGCGAACAGGTTATTCCCCGTAAAGATGTGACATCTCATCCGTATTAAGTGAGAGGCTGCAAGCTCTTAAAGAACTATCCTCCATAATGGGGCGAACAGGATTTTAGAGAAGGGGTTCGAGACTCGGCGGTCCCCTGAAGTGGCATCCTCCCCCGTGAAAGTTTAAAACTGAGGTCCTTGGAAATGGGAGTTCCGGCATTGTGAGGTTTTTATAATGTGGAATTTTTTATTTATTTAAGTGGTCCGACCAAATCCCCTAGATCCGCCACAGTGATAATATGCTTCTTAGTCTCAAAAGACGGTCAGGGAAGGGGTAACTTACCCCTTCCCTGACCGTCTTTTGAGAATAAAAGAAACAATTTTTTAATCGAAAATTGGCAATTGCACTTAAAAAGAGTTGAATTTTTTTTCTTTTTAAACCAAAGGCTTTTAATCTCCTAAAACGTAACATGAAAACAGTGAAAATAAAATATATAATACTTGGCGGACTTAAAACAACAAAATAAAATAAAAGGGCCGAAAAATGAGCTACACGACCGCTAGAGAAAGAGAGAAGAAGGGTTGAAGCCTTTCAGTAAACCATCTTCTCTAGCGACCTCATTTCTTGTTTACCGCCATGATTTCGTCATTGCGCTGGTTACGGTGCAAACAAGTTAGATTTAAAGTAAATATTATAATTAACAATTATTCACCGGAACGGAGGTGAATAGTACTTGGCTAATCACCTCCGAGCTAGCCAATCAGCGTGCGCGAAAAGTACTATTCACTTGCGTGGTATATACTAATTAACAATTAGACTACGAGGCCGAGTTTTCTACGAGCAGATAGTCAACGAGGCGCAGCCGAGTTGACTATCGCTCGTAGAAAACTAGGGCGAGTAGTCTAATTGTTTTAGTATAAATTTACCGTAGTCTCATTGCATAAAAAGAAAAAAAAAGTCAAGTATCGCGTAGAAAAAACTGTTTTATTATGTTACATCAGGTTCAAACGTGACGCGCGATGTGCACTGATGCGTAACTGTTGACTATCAGCAGATAGTCGACGGTAATATAGCCAATCAAATTCACGGATTCACAATAGACTACGGTAAATTTATACTAATTTCAGTTATATACTGGCTACCACTGATACTACGATATTACGACTTGCCTCAGTCATGTGGAGCGGCTACCGTTAACATTTCCACACTGTCTTCTTTGCCAGCAAGGTTCATACCTAAACGACTGCGAAAGTGGTTGTAAAGTTTAAAGAACAACACCAGTAAAACAATATGGAACAAGACGCCGACAGAACTACAACAGGCAGCTATTGTCGATAATACCTCAACCAATGTGACTTTATCGCTCGATTGTTGTTTCTCATTCGCCGAAGACTTCCTTTCAGAATTTTCCGGTCTATTTTGACCACTCATTTTACTTTCCGCCAAGTAATGTTCGAACTCCTCGTGGTCGATGTCATAATTTTGACAGGTTGGGAATCCTCGAGGGACGGGCGGATGGTGTTCGTAGGAAACGTTAAAAATTAACCCCATTCCTTCAATCAGGTGCAGCATGGAGTGACAGTGGAAGAACCAATAGCCTGGATTGTCCGTTCGAAAACGAACGACGGTGTAACCCATTGCTGGTACCAGCAAGGTGTCTTTGAGAGGTGGTTTGTCAAAATTGAGTCCCGTAGCTCTCCCGGAGGTCCAGTAGGGGTGACTACAAGTCTTATCTTCTGCCCAGTTACAGGTGACATCCTTATTTCCTCTGAGTATCAGTCGGGTAGTGTTATCCATCACAGGTTAAGGTTATCGTATAACTTCAGAGGTGGCTCTCGTCCAAGCGATGTAGCCCCTACATCAAATTAAAGCTAATAGAGCTGGCTATCAAACTATACCAAGTAACAAAATATATTGTCGACTTTTTTCATCAACTCTAAATGCGAGCTTCCGACTCACCTTTCCGAGACACCTCTTAAGGTATGGCGATAACATTAATGTAGCTTGTAAAAATCAACGTAGTAATTTTGGACCTTGCGCTCTTGATAGCTTGTTCACTGTGGGAAGAATGAGTTACGTTCTAATTCACTTCGCTCAACCGAACGTAAATTATTTTACCCTTCAATCCCGTATAAACTGCGTGGATCGCTAGCGTGAGTGAATATTCAACGGTGACAGAAGATATAAATACCAGAGACTAGCCAATCACAATTCATGCATAATAAGAACAAGCGAGCGCATGCAACAGTAGAAGTGAAAGTATTTGAGCATTACTAATTACTGGAATACCAGCGGAAAATTCATAAGGATCCTTTTAAATTTACAAGCCTTGCTCCACAATTCGGTGAGGTCTTCCGGGCTACAATAATACCATGTACTCAGTTTAAATTGTAACATAAATATCCCTTGATTTTCCAATTCCATGCAGGTTAGTGACCTTTCTATGGCATTCCTCTGCATGATCCCTAACGCTGTCAGCTTGCTTCGAGATGACCACTCATGGATGATCGAGGGTCTGTTTGGTCAGGTACCCTGCAAGTTTCTCCTCTTCTCGCAAGGATCAACAGTAGCTTGTTCGATTTTCTCTCTAACGATACTGGCGGCGGTTTGAGCGCTTCCTTGTCATCGTGTTCCCACTGTGGAACGTTGTCACCATCAAGGGTACATTATGGTCGATCGCAGGCATCTGGGTGGCAGCGATTGAATCTCATCACCATTTTTCTATGCAATAAAGGTACGCGTTCTCGGTGGTGTTGCCCACTGAATCGAAGATTGGGCAACGGCTTTTGACCCTAAAAGAGCGCAAGCAATTTACACAGTCGTGACTTTGGTCTAATGTACGCCTTACCTCTGGTAGTCATTGCAATCTTCTTCTTTGAGGGGGGGGGGGGGGGGGTGAATAGGTAATTTTCGGATCGACGGATTTAGCCTTAAAAAGCCCACGGATTGTGGATTTTGAGGTAAATCCAGCGGATTGGCGGATTTTGAAAACGCAGTGGATCGTGGATCAGCTGTAATTTTTGACGCGGATTCCGAATTGTGCCTGTCTTATGTTCGGATCGATCTTGGGTCCTAAACGAAATTTGCATGGATCATAGATCTTTCTTCAGCCTTGGTCGGAATGTTAATGAGTTCATCCAAAATTTTTCTGTTTCCGAAAGAAGTTCATTTCAACTCAGGTGTGAGACGGTTATTGGAATTGCCCTGTGTTGTTGTCATCAGGCATGTTGCATTCTTTACTATTCGGGCGAAATTAACAGTGGCATTCACATGTACCACTTTACTTTTAAACCTTTACAATTCTGTTTCCGGATATGGCTGTGGTTTCGGATTTGGCGAAAAAAAGAAACGGATCGGTGGATTTGCATACTCCTATTCACCACCACCCGCCCCCCTCACCTTACTTTGCAATCGCTGTCAAAGTCTGGCGAAGGCGCACACCAGGACGCACGAGCTCGGCAAACCGCCAAGTGTTAAAAGAATCAAAGAAAAACGTGCCAAAGATGTCCATTGCCATTGTCCTGGCCTTTGCGTTTTGCTGGTTTATGATGCATCTTATAGCGATGTTTTTAAGGCTTGTGGCATCCCTATATGGCTTCAAACGACAGGTTTTCTACTTGGTTACGCCAACAACACCATCAACTGCTGCGTATACCCGCGGATATTTAGTCAAGAATACCGGCAAGGTTTTAAACAAAATTTGAAATCTCTTTTGCCGAGATTTTTCACATTTACAACACGAACAGATGGACATGAAAGGCAGGCGGATACCCCTCTGTAAGCAAGATAAGATCGATGATAGATTTGAGACTTTGTCCTGTTTAAACAAGATAAGCAACTTTATCTATATGGAGCGGTAGCTTATCGGAATTTTTAACGAAGACTACATTTAGTACAGTGTACATCATTGTGGACTTACGAAACAGGCAAAGATCACGGATAGGCTTAAAAGAGAGCGCAAAGAGAATTTTCTTTCAGAGTCGCTTTCGTATAGCACACGGCCATCAGAGTCTTTGATAGTTCCTTGTCAGCCCATTTCCAACTGTTTTTTCACATTGCTAGTTTTAAAACCTAGCTACCACGCCCCTTCCCTGCACACCCCTCTTCAAAGTCTCGAATATTGCATTGCCTCCCTACACTATAAGCCAATCCAAACTGAAATCCCTAAGCTCGGTCCTCACTAGCGACGCAAGCACTAGCTTAGCATAAAAGAAGCTTATGCGCTAGTGAGGACGGCCGCGACATGAGCATAAGCATATGCACAAGAGTATCCAAACTTTGGAGTTCTTCTTGTGCTGATGCTTTTGTCGGTATTATGTCCAGTGGGAACATATTGGCATACGTATAAGCGAAAGATCAATCAGCGAGCACTTCATACTTATACCAAACATGTCCTCACTGAACATGGGGATAAGCATAAGCATCAGAACTGAGAACGCTCATATCAATGCCTATGCTAATGTTGCAGCCGTCATTACTCGTGTATAAGCCAGTTGCGTGACTTTTACGTCGAATTGGCTTGTCCCGATGATTTATGGCGATATTAAATGCTACTTGTCTATTTTTTGGTCATACATGCACCCGGCATAGAACAATAGATAAGTATAATCCGAAAGCGCAAAATAATCGGCTTTTTTCCGCTGGATCTACTGTCCCAGAGATATGCGCTTGATTAAGCCTAAATATCTGAACAAAACATACTTGCGATAAAGGATAGGGTTATTACAGCATAAAAGAGTAGAGTAGTGATGACACGGCAGTCTTTGACCTGTGTTATAAAACGATTATTCTACATTACTAATTTGATAATTCAGCAATTCAAATGATTTAATTATGATAAACTGTTGCAGCATTTTGCCTGTTAACTCAGGCTTTGAGCCACACCTACAAGACTCTTTCCCTGCTTATTAGGAGGCACTCATGTTTGTCCTTCCTTGGCGTGAGTGAAGTGAAGTGATCTACATGTAACAGGAACCAAAAATAGCGTGATATATGCGAGATACTAGAGAGTTTAAGCATGACGTTTACGGCAGACGGCGGACGGCAAAGGTCACCTCTGATTTTCTATTCTTTTCTTGTAATCCTTAAATAAATCATACAAAAATAGAGAAGTGTCTCTTACTATTTACTGCAAATACAAATATTTTGATTCTACTGTATAGAGAACTGAAGACAGACGGCAAAAGTTTCATTTTTGCCGTTTGCCGTAAACGTCATGCTTAACCTCTCTATTGACACCTCATTCTGCACGCTAGCAAAAGCTGCGAAATACTGTTGGAAAATTACATAAACAGGCAGAGTAAGGTAGGTAAAGACCAGTGATAACAAGAGATTGAAATCTAAAATTAAAATTGCTATAAAGAGATGTACATATCACTTTTGCGAGACAGTCAATGCAAATACGTTTATTTTCATTACATAATATATTAGGCCAACCGTGACAAGCAGGCGGTGTGCGTACTGGGATTGCGTTGCGTGATGGGAAAAATTCAATATCGGTTCATTGCGGGCACGACGCGGTCGAGTAAACATCTCCGGTGTAAGGGCTGAAGCGAAATCGCCGTGAATGCGTAATGGGGACAAGTGTCTGGAGAGTAGAAAATTGTAGTCATTCTTAAGCTAGCAGTCGAGAAATTTGCCGGTGTTTTCTCTTTTTTGACAAGAAGGCAGGACAGCAGGACTACCGCAATGATTAACAGCATCATTGTAACGGGATCGTTACTCCTTCTCTTCTGCAACTTCATCCCCATCTGCTGGCAGAATCCGAATTTTGCTTTGCTTCAATTTGCGAGTTTACGTTCGTCATAAGCGAGAGCCGCACGATGACATTCAGAACTGAGGACGGTAGCGCCTCATACGACGTGAAAATGGACGGAAAAGGAACCCTCAAATTATCACCTAACCTCTGGCATGCCCAGGTACCGAACATTACCCTAACTCCAGACAAGGTGCACACTGCAGATGGCAGTGGACGAAGAAATATAATTCTCGTCAATGGCCAGTTCCCAGGACCTACACTGGAGGTTATGGAAGGAGCTCAGGTGGCTGTCAAGGTCGTCAACGAACTCATAAAAGAAGGCCTTACAATTCATTGGCACGGTATTTACATGCGGAACAATGTATGGATGGACGGAGTCCCTTACGTCACGCAATGTCCGATACTTCCACGGCAAAGCTTTACTTATCGGTTCGTTGCCAATCCAGCCGGAACACATTGGTATCATTCTCACAACGAACTTCAAAGAATAGACGGACTTTTTGGTGCATTAATCGTTCGTAGATTCAAAGAAAAAGGAATGGGTACCGCCTCACTTCCCGTTGTTAATAAATGACTGGTTTCCCCTCTCCTCTACAGAAATCGATTTACTGAGCCCCTTTAGGAATGTGCGTGGTGGAAATGCGGAATCACTTTATCTCTCTGCTGATCAAAAGGCGTTTCGATGGACGGCGTAGAGCTGAGCTCCATGGACTACTGGTCGGGTCTTATAAATGGTCGCGGTAGGAAGGGAGATAATGCCGCACCTCTCACAGTTTTCAACGTTACCCGAGGGAAAAAGTATCGATTTCACATCGTGATGGCTTCGGGAGAGTTCGCCTACCGAGTATCAATCGACAGGCACGAGTTAACGGTCATTGAGAGTGACGGTCATCCAGTGGAACCTGCAACATTTGAATCTATGATGGTTTTCCCTGGGGAAACTTACGTAGTAGAGATAGAAGCCAGGCAGAATCCTGGAAGATATTGGATTCGTGCATTGACACTGCGAATGGGGCGAAGCCATAAAGATCCTCAGCCCGACGGTGTCATTTGGGACGCGAAGGCAATTTTACACTACGATGAGACGAGAGATAACAAAGAAGCTGATCCCAAGAGCAGAAGAAGGAACTGCACTTCTGAAGCTCCTTGCAAAATTCTAAACTGTCCATGGTCCGCCTATCGCCAGGATCTGTTTCCCAACATGAAGTGTGTCGCAGTGTCGGAACTTCGTCAAGATAACGCCCGTTACGAGGGCGACATTTCGCTAGAAGACGAAGAGGTCGATGTAGAACTCTTCTTAAACATAGGCTTTCCCATTGGATCTTCCATCAACAGTCGCAGAATGGTGATGCCGCATGCGCCACTTTTCCAAGAACCTTCCACATGGCAACTTGTTCCTTGCACGCAAGACTGCGCGAAAGCTGGATGTCGGTGCTCAAATGTGATCAACCTTCCTGGTAATAAAACCATACAGCTCGTTTTAATGTCGGATATTTTCGAGGTTTTCAAGAAGGTACAGTCTTTGGAAGCGAAAGCAAAGCTCACCACCCAATGCACCTTCATGGGTATAGTTTTCGAGTCCTGAAGACTGCATATCCTGTGGTGGATAACACTACCCGACTGATACTCAGAGGAAATAAGGATGTCACCTGTAACTGGGCAGAAGATAAGACTTGTAGTCACCCCTACTGGACCTCCGGAGAGCTACGGGACTCAATTTTGACAAACCACCTCTCAAAGACACCTTGCTGGTACCAGCAATGGGTTACACCGTCGTTCGTTTTCGAACGGACAATCCAGGCTATTGGTTCTTCCACTGTCACTCCATGCTGCACCTGATTGAAGGAATGGGTTAATTTTTAACGTTTCCTACGAACACCATCCGCCCGTCCCTCGAGGATTCCCAACCTGTCAAAATTATGACATCGACCACGAGGAGTTCGAACATTACTTGGCGGAAAGTAAAATGAGTGGTCAAAATAGACCGGAAAATTCTGAAAGGAAGTCTTCGGCGAATGAGAAACAACAATCGAGCGATAAAGTCACATTGGTTGAGGTATTATCGACAATAGCTGCCTGTTGTAGTTCTGTCGGCGTCTTGTTCCATATTGTTTTACTGGTGTTGTTCTTTAAACTTTACAACCACTTTCGCAGTCGTTTAGGTATGAACCTTGCTGGCAAAGAAGACAGTGTGGAAATGTTAACGGTAGCCGCTCCACATGACTGAGGCAAGTCGTAATATCGTAGTATCAGTGGTAGCCAGTATATAACTGAAATTAGTATAAATTTACCGTAGTCTATTGTGAATCCGTGAATTTGATTGGCTATATTACCGTCGACTATCTGCTGATAGTCAACAGTTACGCATCAGTGCACATCGCGCGTCACGTTTGAACCTGATGTAACATAATAAAACAGTTTTTTTCTACGCGATACTTGACTTTTTTTTCTTTTTATGCAATGAGACTACGGTAAATTTATACTAAAACAATTAGACTACTCGCCCTAGTTTTCTACGAGCGATAGTCAACTCGGCTGCGCCTCGTTGACTATCTGCTCGTAGAAAACTCGGCCTCGTAGTCTAATTGTTAATTAGTATATACCACGCAAGTGAATAGTACTTTTCGCGCACGCTGATTGGCTAGCTCGGAGGTGATTAGCCAAGTACTATTCACCTCCGTTCCGGTGAATAATTGTTAATTATAATATTTACTTTAAATCTAACTTGTTTGCACCGTAACCAGCGCAATGACGAAATCATGGCGGTAAACAAGAAATGAGGTCGCTAGAGAAGATGGTTTACTGAAAGGCTTCAACCCTTCTTCTCTCTTTCTCTAGCGGTCGTGTAGCTCATTTTTCGGCCCTTTTATTTTATTTTGTTGTTTTAAGTCCGCCAAGTATTATATATTTTATTTTCACTGTTTTCATGTTACGTTTTAGGAGATTAAAAGCCTTTGGTTTAAAAAGAAAAAAAATTCAACTCTTTTAAGTGCAATTGCCAATTTTCGATTAAAAAATTGTTTCTTTTATTCTCAAAAGACGGTCAGGGAAGGGGTAAGTTACCCCTTCCCTGACCGTCTTTTGAGACTAAGAAGCATATTATCACTGTGGCGGATCTAGGGGATTTGGTCGGACCACTTAAATAAATAAAAAATTCCACATTATAAAAACCTCACAATGCCGGAACTCCCATTTCCAAGGACCTCAGTTTTAAACTTTCACGGGGGAGGATGCCACTTCAGGGGACCGCCGAGTCTCGAACCCCTTCTCTAAAATCCTGTTCGCCCCATTATGGAGGATAGTTCTTTAAGAGCTTGCAGCCTCTCACTTAATACGGATGAGATGTCACATCTTTACGGGGAATAACCTGTTCGCAAACAATAGCTTTTTTCATACTGTGTTCCGTCAAAGTTTTCCGTGTATTTAAGCTATTTGGAAATCCACCCAGGACTCTCTCAGCTCTTAAAATTGCTGAAATCCAAAAAGGATTATTAATTAGTATTTACAAAGGGCATCAAAGAAAAGTAATCGATGCGTTGAACGGAAAACATCGTTGAAGACGCGTGACACTTGCAGTTAAATAGCGTATAGTTTGATATTATAACAAATTATCAATAAGTGTCGTAAAAGTCTTTGAAGAAATGAGCCGACAGACGTTGCGGGTGTATAATGCTTCTTCAGTTTTCGGAATTAAACCGCTGTAATACATAATTGTCTTCAGACATTGAATTGAATTAGAGCGTGTGTAGCGCGCGGAAGATGCATATCACAATTCAAATGAAGCTGAAATATATATAAGCTTATATGGATAGTGAGTGGCGTAACAGTGTACCCATTTTGGCAAAATGACGCCCGCTTCTTGGCGTTTTCGGGAGTGTCTGTGAAGAGGATTTAAAGTTTTGAATGACTAGTAGATTTATACTAAAACAATTACATTACTCGCTCTCGATTTCTATGCGAGATAGTTGACTCGGGCTGCGCACTCGTCAGCTATCACGCGATAGAAATCTCGAGCTCATAATCTTATTGTTTAATAGCAACACGATTTTTAACCAATCAGCGCGCTTATTTTCTTAGGGCTGTTTTCTAAAATGGTTTTCTGTACACTGAAGAAGGGTAGGAGAGTTATACACCCGAAAAATCTGCCTGTTTCTTCTTCAAAGACTTTTATGGCACGTTTTGATGAACTATTATAATATCAACTTGAACGTATAAGCTAATGACAGTGTTGTTTTGGTTGGGGTAGTAGTAATTGATGAGAAAATAGCAGCTACATAATATAACGATTAGCTCATACAATTAGGCGTTAACTTCGCATTTTATACGTATACACAGGAATAGTTTTTTTTTTAACATTGTTCTTATGACTGTGATAAATTGCAATACCTGATGCAATAGTGAATACTTTATTTACCATTCAACTGAACCGAACTTGTTCTGTTTAGGTATTTTTAGCACCTTTCGGACAGTTTGTTAGAATAGAAGAAGTAGTAAGCAACCTAAACAATAATTCTGCCGGAAAACATTGGATCAGAGATTAATGATCAATGTGGCGAAGAAAATTAAGCAAACTCGTCCGGCAACAACGTAACATTTAATTTCATTCAGTCAAGAGATCATAGCAAGGCGGATTTGAAAGGTGTAGATTGGGTGGCTAGCCATCTCTTTTGCTAACTGAAAAGTGCTTATGCCTCTCTGAAAGGCACAAACATTGCGTCTTCAGCCAAAGCCCTATAAATCTGGGTGGAACACTTCTTCGGATAACGCTCGACTGAAATACAGCAGAGACCTGATT
>JAHPZR010044711.1:25000-33808 GCA_019787425.1 Platygyra sinensis | reverse complement strand
TTCTACACAAACAAATAACAACATTTTTATTATTTAAAATTCAATAATATTGATTCATGCTTTACCATGCAACTCCAAGTTATGATACATGTGGGAGTTGATCAAGTGGTAGCTGGTGGTAATTCTTGCTTCTTAAAATTGCTGTCTATTACCTTACACGTATAGGCGACATGGGGATTTAATCTCTCACAATCAAGCGTAATAGATTGACAGTTTTTGCCAGACCTTTGCCGTTTTTTGACCAATGGTATAATCACTTCGCTTGGGTGAAGCAAAAATGAAAAAATAACAGAGATCAATGAAGGCTCACTTTCTTGGCACCTCTTCACCATGCTCTTTCCTGCCTGCAGATGGCTTGATAAAGAGACTTGATAAATTAAAACCATTGAGCTCACTGTCCATGATCTTGAGACAACTACATGTATTGGCCAAAGGTACACAACAATGGGCAATATTTGGTGGACAGTTGGCCAACAAATGCCTGACTGCTTTTCTTTGGAGCTCATTTTCAAAGCAATTCACTTTAAATTAAGTTGAATATCATGTGCATAATTAGCAAAAAAATTAATTGCTTTTGAAGGAAACCTTTCAAAGAAATTTTAATTAAGGTTTAGAAAAAGCACTGACCTTACAAATTAAGAATGGAACTGAGTGAATAACAGACAATTGTTACAGTATACCTGCCCAGCTGTACACAAGTCTGCATTTACATGTTTTAATTTTTTTTTTGGTTTTATATCAATTCAATTCAATTCAATTTCATACTTATGTATGTTACCATTATTTTCTTGGATTTACTAATTGTTATTATTAGGAGTTGCATCAATTTATTATAATTATAACTTACAAATATTCTGTAACAATTTGCCATTATTCATTTAATCAATTTATTTAAGGTATTTTGTGAATCTTGTTCATGATTCTTTGCATACATTGTAGTTCAAGCTGCACAATTTTTAGTTTAGAATTATTTAGTATTTTTCAGTCTTCTCATGAAAACAACTTAAAGTGCACCTAACCCCCAAAATTTTTTTTCGCTAAAACATAAAGCTTATTTGTGGAGTAATTAGCCGCAACAATATCTTCTACTTCGTCGGATTCTGAAATGAGCTTTGACTCAGAAGACTCCGAAATTTATTATATCACTGAAGAGAATGACGACTCGCACTTGTAAACAAAGCAAAGTGAATAGTTAAATGATGACGGCCGAGCTGATTTATATGCTGACAACTCTCTGGCCAACGAAGAATGGATAGACAAATGAAGTGGATGCTGACAAAGAACTCGAACGAGCTCTGATGGACAGACCTGAAGGCAATGATATGTAGAAGTCAAAGAGACTGTAGCGTGTGGTGCGTATATTTACTAAATTCGCGCATTCTTCGATCTCGCATTAACATACTTTCGTATAAATAAAAGTCAAGTCCGTTAACTTTCTCAAATTATTTTAACTTCACTCATTCAACGTAGACCAAAATGATTATCCCATGACACAATGTTTGTGTTCTTTTCTTGCGAGTGTGGAAATTGTAGCGTCGCTTCCCTTCAAAACATCAGCGAATGTTATTGTTATTATTATTATATTAGAGTGAGTTAGAAGGTTGTCAAGACTCAAAGAAGAGTGATCTTGTTCTTGAAGATATTGGTGCTGATGTTACCTTAAAGTGTGTTACTGAATATCCAGGAATTAAACCTGTATGGCTTCAGAAATGAGTTTTAAGATTAGTAGTGGGCAAATACAAAACTATCTGTTGGTTGTGCCGACTGACTGCTGTTGTTTCTCAAATAAGATGCAACAACGGCTTCATGAATCGATGGACGGTTATTCCAAATTCGTCTCGCTTAAGTCACTGAGTCAACAAAATCCCTTCCTCTCTCTGAAAATCCATGCATCGAGCGAGATCATCTGGTTTGAAATACTCTATGGAACAGATCACCGAACTCTTAGACGGCTATCACTTTGCACGAATCGAGCCATCACTTTGTACCTTTCTTCTCTTCAGGACATCTCTCCATAAAACGTATGGCATAAAGCGGAGTACCTCCTGTAAGTTTGTTGTGTTGCTACATCACACTACAGCGCACCTGGCTAGCATTTTTTTCGAACAACTTTTCCAGCCTTTCCTACAGAAACAAGTAAATATGCGAATCTCAGAATCATCGTGTTCTCGATTTGACGTCACATCCGGCCCTCGACCCATTCTCCGTTAAACTCGGTCGTGGACCAAAATGGCGGCAATTTCACGTACTTTGACGAGCCATAGAAAATCAAAGATTTAACCAAATCGAAAAATTTTTGCGGCTAGTTACTCCACAAAATAAGCTTTATTGTTTTAGCGAAAAAAAGTTTTTGGGGTTAGGTGCACTTTAATAAATTACAGTGTTATAAATTTATTTTGGGAAGTATCGATACTCACCGGAAAGAAAAAGCCTATAAGTGCACCTGTTACATTTCCAACTAATGTCATAGCTCCCATGACTCCAGAACTGAAGCCTGTTGTTAATGACAGGTTATATAATTTAAAACATCTTTACAAAATACTTATAAATTACTACTTTTAATTATCTTATATTCACAGTTTACTTATAAAAAGACTTTTTTTTAAAAAAAAATGTAGAGCTTTGTACAGTCAAGTTTCTTTTACCTTGTCCCATGGTCCTGGCTATTAGATTTATACAGCTTATGTAATTGTACACCTTTTTTGTGACACATTTTAAACAAATAGCTGTAAAATCACTATTTAAAATAATATTACTATTACATTGTGTAGATTGTAGATTGAATTGGGTTCGGTCTCAAATAAATTGTTTTGGTAAATTTGGATTTTTAAACAATCATGAAATGATGGAAGTATTAATGTACATTGTATCTACAGTGAAAATGATATTAATTTGAGATAATATTAACAGCTTCTCAAAAACTCATTACTAATTCAAGATCCTAACAGCCTATCAAAACACCGATAAAGCGTAATGTGCATGAGCTTTATATCCTGATAAAACACTCCTTGTTAGTATTCTTTATCATATTTATATACTCTGATAAAACTCTCTTGCTCGATTTTTAAACATTAGGTAACATCCAGCCACTGTTTTGGTTGGTCTCCAAATTCCAGCTATGAATTTAGCAGTTTAAAAAGCAGACGTTACTCTTGGTTAAAAAAAAGAAAAATGCATGATTCATTTGTCATTCAACCTTACATGTAGCTATGTTTAACTTATAACTAAATTCAAAATTTCAAACTCAAATTATTAATATTATTGTATTACTGACAGTTTTGTTTTACCAGTTTAACATGTTTATCCCTTTCTAACAGAAAACAGACTGTTCTTGTTTTAAAGTTGAGTTTACCATGATTGAATTTATGCATTTATAGCATATTAAATTTACACAATCGTGTAAGAATCAACTGACTGTAGATGTTTTAAACCAAGACAAGGATAAAATGGCATGCATCGTACCTCTTTGGAATGGTGGTGTTAAATCAGCTATCAGCCCATTATATGGCACACTCATAATAGAATAGCATGCCATAACACAGAGATAAAATGCAATGTAAAGACCTGCAGAAAGATAATGAACCTTGTATCAAAGACAGTATGATGTCCACAGGTCCACAGGGAAAATCAGTTCTAAACACTACCGTAACATCGGTTCTGCAAACATCAAGAAACTAAAAACACTAAATATTCCATCACAGCACACACCTATGTTTCCTCTTGAATCTTCTTTCTGCATCAGAATGCTAAGCAGAAAACTTCTATCTGAATCAACTGTCAAATTGTCCTGAGACTGTTCCAAGACTGACAGGTTGAAATACGGCAGACATCGCCGCAGCTTTAAATCTATGGAACACTGAATGGACAAAGAAACATGTCATTTACCATTGCATGGGAGTTACTGGGCTACTCAGTTGGCATGTGGGTATAGGTGTATGTGGTGAAGTCTGTCCAAAAATACACTTCTTTTTAATGAACCATGAAGTAACTAAAGACAATTATTAATAATATATTTTTATTTTGGACTCCCTGGGGTCTGTCTTGTCCTTTTGCATGTTTGTCCACAGCAGTTAATTCAGTTACATGTATGTACAGTAGTACCCAGTTAAACAAATGGAAAGTGAGAGCAAATGTGAGAATAAAGTTTCTTTCCAATGTTCTAACACATAACAATTGACTTTAAGATGTATCTTTTTACCATAAGTTGTTAAATCTGAGTTTTTCTTATTGATTAAAAGCTAGCATACTACACTGTGGTTAATGTACATTGCATGTTACATAACAAGCATGTGCAGGTACATGTACTTGGTAGGAAAGACACTTCCTTTAAATTACAAAAATGAACAAAACTTCACTTACTGTTACATTGGATATGTCACTGCAAATCAAATGAAAACAGAATGTGTTAAAAATCAGAAATACAGAAAAACTGACAGACTGACTGACTAGCCTGTGTAGCAAGCGTTTCCATGGAGCAAAGAGCAAAGAAATGGGGTTTTCAGTGTTTTGCCCGTGCGAAAAATGGGGCGAGAGCAAAAATAAGGAGGGGGTGGGGGAGGGGAAGGAAGGAAACGCTTGCTGCCAAACATTGCGATTTTCAAAACCACCCACTTGGCCTTTCATGCCTGACTGATTTCACGCTGTCGTCATCAAGCATTCAAGTCACGTTTGTAATCCTTGTGCTTGCAAGATTCGAAATCTTGGATCACCTTATTTTTCCATCTGAATCATACAAGGTTGCCCTAGGTGCCAGAGATTCTTTTTTCGTATTTCAGTGACGAACCTGCGATCGTGAGCTGCAAAGCCACTCATCAAATTAAACCTTCAGCCTTTCATAGCGGTAGTGAACTTTGAACCAAAACAAACTTTAACTTGTCAAAATATGTCTGAAACAAAGAGCATACGACAGAGAAATCTTGATGACTCCGGGCAACCAATGCAGGCTTTCAAAGTTAAATTTGGTAATTTAAGTTAAATTTGGTAATTTCCTTGTGCTCGAGAAGACTAAATGTTTGGTAAGGCAAATATGTAATAAAAACTGGCATGCCGCAGCTCACTATATCATATCATTCAGAATTGTACCCAGAGGTTCTAAATTCTCTCAACAAAAATGCTTCTAATGAAATGTCATCTGAGTACCTACATGATAAAATCTGAAAGCATGCCATGAAACAAGCCAGACGATATCACTCAGTTTTCCCATGCAGTAGTGCGAATTTTCTGTCCCGTGGTTGATTTATCTAGCCCTTGGCGCATGTGGCAATCAAGAAAAAGATGTTAAAATTAAAGGAACAGCTGCAAATTGTGTCGCAATTGCATCTGCAGTAATAGTCAGGTTTCGCAATACCAAAGCGTCGGCATTGCACTACAGGATTCCTACCGTACTGTCAAAGCTCACGACTAAATACACGTACTCCTTTCGTGAGAAAAGTTAAACGCTTTTTGTAAAGAAATGCAAGCTTCGAACGTTCTTTCCGGCACTCAGAACTTTGATTGACACATGTTCGACTAGCCCAGCCAATCACGATCTCCCTTTGCTCTCGCCCCATTTTTTGCGCGGGTAAAACGCCGCAAACCCTGTTTCTGCACTCTTTGCTCCACGGAAACGCTTGCTACGCAGGCTACTGACTGACTGACTGACTGACTGACTGACCTGCACTGTACATACCGACCGACCAACCGACTAATCAAACAAATCTGAAATGTCCCAGTGACTGACCCACGACCTACTGATTAACAGACTGACTGACTGACTGTCGTGACTGACAGACCCACTAAATGACTGGCCCACCAGCTGACTGAGGGGCTCACTGGATGTCTCGTACACCACTTACTAGCTTGCAGATGGAACTTGCATCTACAGTATGTACCAATAAACAGTCTGACTGACTGTATTGACTCTGTCAGATAACAAAGAAGACACAAGCATCTCTAAGTACTCACCTTTCAATATCAGGAGCACTGAATGCCATGCCAAATAGCGATATACTGAAAAAAAAAAACTCTCATTTACTTAAAGTTTAAGAGATCACCAAGGGTTAGCGAAGACAAAGGAGTTTTAGAGTGCAATGGAAATGGTCAAGAACTACACAACATGTACCATTAATTTTAGTTTGTTTAAAATTTAAAAAAAAAAAAGTAAAATGAATTTTGTAGAAGTTAAATTCACCAGAGAGGAACATTATATGATAACCCAAACAATAATGGAGGACATTAATTTTGTAAATAAAAAGTACTCAAGGTTATGTTTAATATTATTTACATTAATTTGAAAAATTTCCTCACCATAGTAACACAGTTCCACCAAGCATAAGAGGGCGTCGTTTTCCATATTGGGACACAAGACGATCACTAAAGGCAGGGAACAGAAAATTTATTTTCATAACAGTTCAACCTCTATTCAATGGCCACCCTTGGGGAAATGCATAGTGGCTGCTTAATAGGGAGCCGGCCATTTAATAGACTGCATGGTAAAAACAATAGAAAAGCCGTCATCAGGACTTAAATTACTTGCTGCCAAATAGAGGTGGTCGTTTAATACATGTAGGTGTCTACTTATTAGAGGTTTTCATGTATGCAAGTATCAGAAAATGAAATAATCCAAGAACCTACACATATTAATTTTTATCCTATCGATTACAGTATTCAATTTAGGATGGAAGCTCAATTGATTTCTGCTATTCCCATTTCTTTCCCTTGCCTCCAAATAAATTAGACTTGAGATTCCATTAATTAAACAAACCGATTAGCGGATAATGCCTTTTTCATCACCAATTTACCAACTTTACCAACTTACCTTTTCATTCCAACAAGGGGGCTCAAGAAAAATGTGACCACTGCAGAAACATAACCAGAAATTTTCTATCAAAAATTAAACTAATTTACTTGCACTGGCCATCTCTCAGAAAAGACACCTTGAGTCAAAAAAAAAATCCCTCCAAGTTACAGTGTAACTAAAGAAAATGTATGAAAAACAGGAAGATTGGATTTGATCAACTTACCGGCACCAGCAGCTACCATGCCGCCCAGCACTTGGCCTTTCTGTTCAGAGCCAACAAGTGCATACACTTGAGATGGTACAACTACATGGAGGCAACAAGTCAGAAATAAATAAGCCCCTCGATACGTACATGTACATGTAAGCCCCCTACATGTACATGTAGCACTGTTCTGATTTTCCGTCAAACATGCTTGAAATAACTAAGCCATGGGAGCCTAATCATTAGGCTATGGTCTAACAAAAATCACTGTGGGCCCAAAGGTTCCTAACTGCAAGATCTTTGGCGAAGGGCAAAAGTGGGCACCTGTGGCACCTGGACAACTGCACGTCTAGAGCACTGCCCTACTTATGGAGAATTTATGGTGTACAAATTTCAAGAAATCTTCTCAACATTAACATAAATAGTCTATAACATAACATAAAAACTTTATTGTATCTTCAGATGTGTCTTCTTTTTTCTGTAGGCCACATGAACATGCCCTCTGTTTCCTCTAATTTACACTTGGGATGTCTATTAAACTGCTCTCTGTTTTAGAAGGAACACCCCCACAGAATGCAAACAACTGATGCACATAGATCTACGTACCTTCAACAGACAGGATAAGGTACATCACATTCATCCCAAACCATGATATATTCAAGAAGAAAACCCTGGACTTTGAAAGAGCTGGAACTTGGCAAGATGTTTCCAATCTAATTTGAGATAAATATTTGAGATAAATCATGAAAATTCATTTACTTGGCAACTAAGTCAAGGAGAACTAAACAATCACAATACTTGAATTTATTTTGAGCTCAGTGTCCACTTATCAACATTGATGTTAACAAGTCACATAAATGTCAGATCTCTACATGTACAGCACAGTGTGAAAAGCACTCACTGCCACTGAAGTAATAAAGAAATGACACTACTACAGTACTGAACTTAATGTTTAAAAATGAAAAGACATGGGAGTAGGTGTGGCTATTTTGCATGATTCCAAGAAATGTTACTCGCCCAACATGGAAAAATTAGCAGATGGAGAAATCCCACAAGCCCCAGGCTATCAGACTGGAGTTACAATGTAGATGTGGATAAAGATGTTAACTAACACACTTTTCAAACAGGGAGAAAATTTTACAAAATGGTCTTACTACATGTACATGTAGGTGAGAAAAGAAGTCCTCATTAATATTTTTAGCTTGATTTAGCTGTGATTGGTATTTTTTGGGGGGACTGCAGTAACATACTTATGCCTAATATTAATTAAAATTTCTATTTAATTAGACAGATAACTTACTGTTTATCTTCATGTTTGTGTTGCTCGGCGCTCTCCTGGTCATCAAGCCCCTGAGGGTCAGACTCACACCCTGTTAAAACATAATATTACACCCCTTGTCAGTCAAACTGAAGGTCCAATCATAATCATCAATATCATCATCATCACAGTTGCTGTTGTTGTCATCATCATCAACATCATCGTCATTTCTAAAGTTACTGCTTACATGTAAGCATGATTAAATGTTTTATCACCGCTCTCATTGATAATGATAAACAACTGACAGAAGAGGTTATCTCATCATCATCATCACCATCATCCACTTGGCTTTAGTTATAAAATTATATATAGTATTAAAAAATATTATAATAGCAATTTTAACAGGTTAAGGGGACCTCTGGAAAACCAACACTGGGGTTTACTGGGAAGGTGGCCTCAACTGTTAATATCAGGGCATCTGACAGGATGCGGTGGTGCGGATCTGCATAATTCCCCTACTTATGCATCCTCCGCATCTTTGGGGCATTTTTCCGCACAAAACTAGAAAAT
>JAHPZR010044711.1:15000-20000 GCA_019787425.1 Platygyra sinensis | reverse complement strand
ACCGGTACTTGCGAATCTTTTCATGGGCCATCATGAAAGAATCTGGCTACAACAATACGATGGTCCTGCAATTTATTTCTACTGTAGATATGTGGATGACACATTTTGCCTATTCAACAACGAAACGGATGCTTTGGAATTTTTTCATTATATCAACGATAAACACCCTAACATTAAATTCACCATGGAGACGGAGGTCAACCACAAACTACCGTTCTTAGATGTCCTCTTGGACAACAGCAATCCTCCATCTCTAGTCACATCTGTTTTTCGCAAGAGCACTTACACAGGCCTTCTCACCAATTTTCTTAGTTTCTCACCTTTTCCCTACAAATTAGGGTTAATACGAACGCTGGTGGACAGGACATTTAAAATTAATAACACCTGGACCGGTTTCCACAACAACATTAAGGAGCTTGCCAACATTCTCGGAAAGAATCAGTTTCCATCCAGTCTAGTGAACAGAACTGTTAAACAATACCTTAACAAATTCTTTGCCTCCCCTCTGCACGCTTCCGCAATAACCAACTCTAATGAAATTCGCACGCACTATTACAAATTACCTTTTGTTGGCCCTTTCTCGACTTATGTTCAACGCAGAATCAAGAATTTAACACAACGCTATTGTAAAAACTTGGACATCAAGCTAGTGTTTGCCCCATACAAGATTAAGAACTTATTCAGTGCCAAAGATGCTATTTCCAAATTATCACGATCCCGTGTTGTTTATAAATTTTCTTGCGCAGGCTGTAGTGCCTGTTATGTCGGCGAAACAAACCGACATCTTGCTACACGTGTTCGTGAACATTTAGCATCTGATACGAACTCGCATATCTTTCAGCACATTAATGGGTCAGAAGCATGCAGATCTTTATGCTCAGAGGATTGTTTTTCAATCCTTGACACCGCCTCCACGTCTTTTCAACTAAAAATCAAGGAGGCCTTACACATAGGTTGGGAAAAACCCTCTTTAAACAAGCAAGTTAATCATGTCAATTTAACACTTTCATTGTAATTTTCCTTGTCCATATCCCGGGGGGGGGGGGTACTCGATATATTCTTGGGTGGGGAGGTGCGGCCTGGCCCCTCATACCCTGACCCTGTTTAAGACAAATATCGCTGATTTTCCTACCCTGTTTAAGACAGAATTCCGATTTTTGATACCCTGTTTAAGACATAGATTAAAAGTTGCGGTTACAAATTGTGTGGCTTTCTTGTTGTGTAATCAATGGAAATTTAATGTGCCTGGTATCAATGCCAAATTCAACGGAAGTCAATATTAATTTGCAAGAGCTTACAAGTAAAAATTTTGCTGTTTATCGTCCAAGAAAAGATATCCCATTTAAGACAAAAATTGATAAATCGATACCCTGTTTAAGGCAAAAATCCCGAAAAACATACCCTGGCTGGCCGCACGTCCCCATTAAGCCCTTATAAGGGAGTACCCCCCCCCCCCCGGGGTCCATTCCCACTGTCTTCTCATCACTGTATTCTCTATTACCTCACTTTCACGCTGTTATTTAATTAGTATTCATACATTTTATTAGCTATCTTTATTTAACACCGACTAGCGGTTCACTTGTATTCACAACTGACGATGGATGTTGATCATCCGAAACATGTTTGTAAATTTAAAATTGTGTGTTTCTATCTGAAAGTTATTTCTTGTCTGCTATTAGTTCGAAACTATGAAATGAGGTTAATTTCACTAAATTCAAAACAAACTAGTGCGATACTATACAATTCCTAAACGTTTATGAGGAAACACAGGGAAACAAATTTCCCGTAAAGATCTGATTACGACCTTTCGATTCTATCCGCCTGACAAAAAAGAAGGCTTGAAATTGACGATACTATTAGCCTCGAAAACTTTTAAAAAGTTCCATGGTAATAACCAAAATTGGAATAAAACGTATTACATCGCAGTAACATTTCTTGACCATTCGTTTGAAAAAGAATCATCGTTTCATGATGCTTCAAACTTTAAAATTTCATGGAGGCATATATAACGACCTGGTCAGTCTACACACAGCTTTCCTTTTTTGGTTGTTTATTTGCCCTATTCGCTATTCGCGTTTCTACCAGAACAATCCTGAATAGATCCGCGAGGTCCTTCAAACGCGTGACTCTACAATGCCTTTTCTTTGTAAGAAAATCTATTGAAATGAATCTATCGAGAAAACGTGCATCTTGAAAAAGTTTGACTCTGGACCGCCGGGGATTTATATTTTTTCCGAGGTTGTAAAAGCACCAATACGGGCCACTCTCCTGCCGGAATAGTACAAAATGCGTGTCAGCTTTGCAAACGCGTCGGTTTTGAATTATCATCATCGTCTTTATGGTTGTCCATCATCACTTTTCTCCTCAAGAAAAAAAAACCACTGCGTCACATAAACGGCGACCCGTTAACCAGTTTTTCAGGCGTTGCTCCTGCGTTTCGACTTAGGATAACATTTCTCACCATCCTGACCACTGTTCAGTGCAATATCTAAAATGACACAGAGGTGGGTTTTTTGTTGATCGTCATTGCCTGCAGTATAGACTAACGCATCTTCCTCTGAAGGCCTCAAGCCAGTTTAATACGCGTTGTGACGCTCAAAAGATGCCCATCATTGCCTCTCGATGAAAGGTCCCCTCGCAAAGAATAGCTAGGAAAAAAGGCTCCAAATAACGTTTCCAGAATGTGTTTTGGGGGGGGCACACGGGGGCACTACATCTCGCCTCTATCTGCAAAACGACCTGCACGAATTTCAATCTTTGGCTTGCGGTATAAGGGCTTGCAGCTCTTCGAAGCAAGTCACCGCATTTTCATTTTCGAACTCTTCGGTATTCTCTCTAGGGCCAGAGGAAGCGTTTGAAGCCTGTATTCTTTCCGCCTTGCCTCTTAGCTTCTATTGCTGCCGGCGACGGCCTTGTCGCCAATTCCTTTAGGCAAACACTCCGCGGCCTCAGTTTCCGTAGGAGCAAGCGACTCGCACTGACTCCCAGTGTGGTTTTTGTTGTTGCGTCGTATTTATCGCATTATCGCATTATCGCATCTCTCGTCGCATTATCAAAGCCTAACTCAAAAAAAATTGGTAGCTTTGCTCTTACAAGCATTCTTTTAGGTAAGTCCGGGCTCTGTTCTACACAACATTTGTTTATCTGCAACAGTTGCATAGGCTTACAACAGGGCCGGGCAGTTTTTCGACTCGGCGCGAGGTCCTCTTCAGCATGTTTGTTTGAGAGACAAACAGTGTTGTGCAGATTTCTTAAGGGAAAAGTAGAGACGTTTTCTCAAATTCCGTTCCCCTTTGAAAAGACGATTTGGGCAACCTTTTCTACATTGCGCTTTTAGGATCGAGTTTGCATTGACCTATTTGCCCTTTATAAAAGTCAATGTAAGTCCAATCGGGTGTCCAGCATTTTCGATCCAATCTCTAGTGGTCAATAAAGTTTGAGCTTGTGTGTATGTTAGAGGCGTTTAAATAACTGCATATTTTCGCCCTAAATGGCTAGTAGAACGCATGACTAAATGTTTTGGACGGCAATCATGCTCATGTGGTTGGATTCCGCACTTTGATAAGAGAAAAGGCTAAAAACCTTTTATGAACTTTGGAATGTGCTCTAAACATCTTGTGTATTGTGTTGCATAAAGGCCTGCTTGGCTCGTTGACTGACCTCAAAATCGATCGCTGGCTGGGAGTCCGATAACTTCAAAATCCTGCTTGCTGGCGATGAAGATCAACAAAAAACCCACCTCGTGTATTTTAGATATTGCACTGAACAGTGGTTCAGGATGGTGAGAAATGTTACCTAAGTCGAAACGAGGAGCAACACCTGAAAAACTTGGTTAACGGGTCCGTTTTATGTGAGCAGTGGTTGTGAGGAGAAAAGTGATGATGGACAACCATAAAGACGATGATAATCACCGACGCGTTTCAAAGCTGCACGCAGTACATCCGGCAGGAGAGTGGCCCGATTTGTGCTTTTACAACCTCGAAAAAATATATCCCGGCGTTCCAGAGTCAAACTTTTTTCAAGATGCACGTTTTCTCGATAGATTCATTTCAAAGATTTCTTACAAGAAGGCATTGTAGAGTCACGCGTTGAGACCTCGCGGATCTAGTTCAGATGTCTGGAAAACGCGATAGGCGAATAGTGCAAATAAACAACAAAAAAGGAAAGCTTGTGTAAACTGACCAGGTCGTATATATGCCTATGAAATTTTAAAGTTTGAAGCATCATGAAACGATGATTCTTTTTCAAACGAATGGTCAAGAAATGTTACTGCGATGTAATACGTTTTATTCCAATTTTGGTTATTACCATGGAACTTTTTAAAAGTTTTCGAGGCTAATAGTATCGTCAATTTCAAGCCTTCTTTTTTGTCAGGCGGATAGAATCGAAAGGTCGTAATCAGATCTTTACGGGAAATTTGTTTCCCTGTGTTTCCTCATAAACGTTTAGGAATTGTATAGTATCGCACTAGTTTGTTTTGAATTTAGTGAAATTAACCTCATTTCATAGTTTCGAACTAATAGCAGACAAGAAATAACTTTCAGATAGAAACACACAATTTTAAATTTACAAAACATGTTTCGGATGATCAACATCCATCGTCAGTTGTGAATACAAGTGAACCGCTAGTCGGTGTTAAATAAAGATAGCTAATAAAATGTATGAATACTAATTAAATAACAGCGTGAAAGTGAGGTAATAGAGAATACAGTGATGAGAAGACAGTGGGAATGGACCCCGGGGGGGGGGGGGTACTCCCTTATAAGGGCTTAATGGGGACGTGCGGCCAGCCAGGGTATGTTTTTCGGGATTTTTGCCTTAAACAGGGTATCGATTTATCAATTTTTGTCTTAAATGGGATATCTTTTCTTGGACGATAAACAGCAAAATTTTTACTTGTAAGCTCTTGCAAATTAATATTGACTTCCGTTGAATTTGGCATTGATACCAGGCACATTAAATTTCCATTGATTACACAACAAGAAAGCCACACAATTTGT
>JAHPZR010044711.1:0-10000 GCA_019787425.1 Platygyra sinensis | reverse complement strand
TGAAATAGTGATGCAAACGTTGTTTGGGCATAAACGATACACATCAACCTCCTCTTTACTATAGATCGTGAAAGTCAAAACATGTGGAAACTGTAGAAGCGGAAATATAACTTAAAAATTCTGTACTGCTACCTATTAAATGTGTCTAGAATGTTGACAGACTGTGTCAAGGATGCGTCCATTGTGATTTGTGAAAGTGCTAAAAGCTTTAGCTTAAATTAATGTTTACCTCATTCTACAAGCTTTAGCAACGATGATTTCTGCTCATTTAAAAATTCGACCAAAGGGGAGAGACAGCTAAGAAATGACATACAAGTTTAAAATTAAGATATCAAAATTGATCAACCAGATTTACAAACTTTCACATACTGCAGTTAAGAACAAAAGCAAGAGTTTTGAAAACCAAGCATGTTCGCCCTCACATTGTTTTATAGGTGAATCAGAGCAAAACATAACCACTAAAGTCCATGAGAAAAAGGATGACGGCTTGACGGTGACATCCTAGTGTTGTTCATGGCGTAATGCACAATAATAAAATGTTGTGTAATACACTCTGGTTAGATGCAATGCATTCTGGTAAAAAGTGATTAATTTGAGAATTTGTACCCCCTTCTAGATATATTCTTCTTAAATCCTGATTATGTTGCTGCGTACTTGCTTGCTACGCAGCAAACATATTACAGGCCATCTGATAGGGTGTGGTAAAAAAATGGAAAATTATGCGGAAATCTTGGGCAATATTATGCAGAAGAAAGTGACGATTATGCGGAAAAGAAGCCAGATTATGCGGAAATTTCTAAAATTAATAAAGTTGTTCCCTTGACTTTTTCAAACATATAAAATACATGTTAACGTTTTACCGAGAATTTAACTCCTTCATGACATGTTTGACCTTTTGCTGCCATTCGTTGACAGGTATTTCTTTGTTCAACGCAGTTTTTCCATAGTTTTTTCTCCGAAGCTTAGTAACCAGGCATTAAATCGGATGAGGAAAACTGGATACCGGAAGTCTGAAAACTAGAACCCAGGCCCATCACCAGAAGATGCGTGGAACACCTGCAGGTTTAAAATTGTTTAGGAAGAAAAAGGCGTGTTTTGGTCACTATTTTGGGTAAATAACTTCTTCAAAATGATCAATCTCTTCGCTGCTTCTGAGGATGGTACATTAAGCAGTTGCTTTCTCGCTTATATGTAGCAATTTTCTAGTTTTGTGCGGAAAAATGCCCCAAAGATGCGGAGGATGCATAAGTAGGGGAATTATGCAGATCCGCACCACCGCATCCTGTCAGATGCCCTGATATTAACAGTTGAGGCCACCTTCCCAGTAAACCCCAGTGTTGGTTTTCCAGAGGTCCCCTTAACCTGTTAAAATTGCTATTATAATATTTTTTAATACTATATATAATTTTATAACTAAAGCCAAGTGGATGATGGTGATGATGATGATGAGATAACCTCTTCTGTCAGTTGTTTATCATTATCAATGAGAGCGGTGATAAAACATTTAATCATGCTTACATGTAAGCAGTAACTTTAGAAATGACGATGATGTTGATGATGATGACAACAACAGCAACTGTGATGATGATGATATTGATGATTATGATTGGACCTTCAGTTTGACTGACAAGGGGTGTAATATTATGTTTTAACAGGGTGTGAGTCTGACCCTCAGGGGCTTGATGACCAGGAGAGCGCCGAGCAACACAAACATGAAGATAAACAGTAAGTTATCTGTCTAATTAAATAGAAATTTTAATTAATATTAGGCATAAGTATGTTACTGCAGTCCCCCCAAAAAATACCAATCACAGCTAAATCAAGCTAAAAATATTAATGAGGACTTCTTTTCTCACCTACATGTACATGTAGTAAGACCATTTTGTAAAATTTTCTCCCTGTTTGAAAAGTGTGTTAGTTAACATCTTTATCCACATCTACATTGTAACTCCAGTCTGATAGCCTGGGGCTTGTGGGATTTCTCCATCTGCTAATTTTTCCATGTTGGGCGAGTAACATTTCTTGGAATCATGCAAAATAGCCACACCTACTCCCATGTCTTTTCATTTTTAAACATTAAGTTCAGTACTGTAGTAGTGTCATTTCTTTATTACTTCAGTGGCAGTGAGTGCTTTTCACACTGTGCTGTACATGTAGAGATCTGACATTTATGTGACTTGTTAACATCAATGTTGATAAGTGGACACTGAGCTCAAAATAAATTCAAGTATTGTGATTGTTTAGTTCTCCTTGACTTAGTTGCCAAGTAAATGAATTTTCATGATTTATCTCAAATATTTATCTCAAATTAGATTGGAAACATCTTGCCAAGTTCCAGCTCTTTCAAAGTCCAGGGTTTTCTTCTTGAATATATCATGGTTTGGGATGAATGTGATGTACCTTATCCTGTCTGTTGAAGGTACGTAGATCTATGTGCATCAGTTGTTTGCATTCTGTGGGGGTGTTCCTTCTAAAACAGAGAGCAGTTTAATAGACATCCCAAGTGTAAATTAGAGGAAACAGAGGGCATGTTCATGTGGCCTACAGAAAAAAGAAGACACATCTGAAGATACAATAAAGTTTTTATGTTATGTTATAGACTATTTATGTTAATGTTGAGAAGATTTCTTGAAATTTGTACACCATAAATTCTCCATAAGTAGGGCAGTGCTCTAGACGTGCAGTTGTCCAGGTGCCACAGGTGCCCACTTTTGCCCTTCGCCAAAGATCTTGCAGTTAGGAACCTTTGGGCCCACAGTGATTTTTGTTAGACCATAGCCTAATGATTAGGCTCCCATGGCTTAGTTATTTCAAGCATGTTTGACGGAAAATCAGAACAGTGCTACATGTACATGTAGGGGGCTTACATGTACATGTACGTATCGAGGGGCTTATTTATTTCTGACTTGTTGCCTCCATGTAGTTGTACCATCTCAAGTGTATGCACTTGTTGGCTCTGAACAGAAAGGCCAAGTGCTGGGCGGCATGGTAGCTGCTGGTGCCGGTAAGTTGATCAAATCCAATCTTCCTGTTTTTCATACATTTTCTTTAGTTACACTGTAACTTGGAGGGATTTTTTTTTTGACTCAAGGTGTCTTTTCTGAGAGATGGCCAGTGCAAGTAAATTAGTTTAATTTTTGATAGAAAATTTCTGGTTATGTTTCTGCAGTGGTCACATTTTTCTTGAGCCCCCTTGTTGGAATGAAAAGGTAAGTTGGTAAAGTTGGTAAATTGGTGATGAAAAAGGCATTATCCGCTAATCGGTTTGTTTAATTAATGGAATCTCAAGTCTAATTTATTTGGAGGCAAGGGAAAGAAATGGGAATAGCAGAAATCAATTGAGCTTCCATCCTAAATTGAATACTGTAATCGATAGGATAAAAATTAATATGTGTAGGTTCTTGGATTATTTCATTTTCTGATACTTGCATACATGAAAACCTCTAATAAGTAGACACCTACATGTATTAAACGACCACCTCTATTTGGCAGCAAGTAATTTAAGTCCTGATGACGGCTTTTCTATTGTTTTTACCATGCAGTCTATTAAATGGCCGGCTCCCTATTAAGCAGCCACTATGCATTTCCCCAAGGGTGGCCATTGAATAGAGGTTGAACTGTTATGAAAATAAATTTTCTGTTCCCTGCCTTTAGTGATCGTCTTGTGTCCCAATATGGAAAACGACGCCCTCTTATGCTTGGTGGAACTGTGTTACTATGGTGAGGAAATTTTTCAAATTAATGTAAATAATATTAAACATAACCTTGAGTACTTTTTATTTACAAAATTAATGTCCTCCATTATTGTTTGGGTTATCATATAATGTTCCTCTCTGGTGAATTTAACTTCTACAAAATTCATTTTACTTTTTTTTTTTTAAATTTTAAACAAACTAAAATTAATGGTACATGTTGTGTAGTTCTTGACCATTTCCATTGCACTCTAAAACTCCTTTGTCTTCGCTAACCCTTGGTGATCTCTTAAACTTTAAGTAAATGAGAGTTTTTTTTTTTCAGTATATCGCTATTTGGCATGGCATTCAGTGCTCCTGATATTGAAAGGTGAGTACTTAGAGATGCTTGTGTCTTCTTTGTTATCTGACAGAGTCAATACAGTCAGTCAGACTGTTTATTGGTACATACTGTAGATGCAAGTTCCATCTGCAAGCTAGTAAGTGGTGTACGAGACATCCAGTGAGCCCCTCAGTCAGCTGGTGGGCCAGTCATTTAGTGGGTCTGTCAGTCACGACAGTCAGTCAGTCAGTCTGTTAATCAGTAGGTCGTGGGTCAGTCACTGGGACATTTCAGATTTGTTTGATTAGTCGGTTGGTCGGTCGGTATGTACAGTGCAGGTCAGTCAGTCAGTCAGTCAGTCAGTCAGTAGCCTGCGTAGCAAGCGTTTCCGTGGAGCAAAGAGTGCAGAAACAGGGTTTGCGGCGTTTTACCCGCGCAAAAAATGGGGCGAGAGCAAAGGGAGATCGTGATTGGCTGGGCTAGTCGAACATGTGTCAATCAAAGTTCTGAGTGCCGGAAAGAACGTTCGAAGCTTGCATTTCTTTACAAAAAGCGTTTAACTTTTCTCACGAAAGGAGTACGTGTATTTAGTCGTGAGCTTTGACAGTACGGTAGGAATCCTGTAGTGCAATGCCGACGCTTTGGTATTGCGAAACCTGACTATTACTGCAGATGCAATTGCGACACAATTTGCAGCTGTTCCTTTAATTTTAACATCTTTTTCTTGATTGCCACATGCGCCAAGGGCTAGATAAATCAACCACGGGACAGAAAATTCGCACTACTGCATGGGAAAACTGAGTGATATCGTCTGGCTTGTTTCATGGCATGCTTTCAGATTTTATCATGTAGGTACTCAGATGACATTTCATTAGAAGCATTTTTGTTGAGAGAATTTAGAACCTCTGGGTACAATTCTGAATGATATGATATAGTGAGCTGCGGCATGCCAGTTTTTATTACATATTTGCCTTACCAAACATTTAGTCTTCTCGAGCACAAGGAAATTACCAAATTTAACTTAAATTACCAAATTTAACTTTGAAAGCCTGCATTGGTTGCCCGGAGTCATCAAGATTTCTCTGTCGTATGCTCTTTGTTTCAGACATATTTTGACAAGTTAAAGTTTGTTTTGGTTCAAAGTTCACTACCGCTATGAAAGGCTGAAGGTTTAATTTGATGAGTGGCTTTGCAGCTCACGATCGCAGGTTCGTCACTGAAATACGAAAAAAGAATCTCTGGCACCTAGGGCAACCTTGTATGATTCAGATGGAAAAATAAGGTGATCCAAGATTTCGAATCTTGCAAGCACAAGGATTACAAACGTGACTTGAATGCTTGATGACGACAGCGTGAAATCAGTCAGGCATGAAAGGCCAAGTGGGTGGTTTTGAAAATCGCAATGTTTGGCAGCAAGCGTTTCCTTCCTTCCCCTCCCCCACCCCCTCCTTATTTTTGCTCTCGCCCCATTTTTCGCACGGGCAAAACACTGAAAACCCCATTTCTTTGCTCTTTGCTCCATGGAAACGCTTGCTACACAGGCTAGTCAGTCAGTCTGTCAGTTTTTCTGTATTTCTGATTTTTAACACATTCTGTTTTCATTTGATTTGCAGTGACATATCCAATGTAACAGTAAGTGAAGTTTTGTTCATTTTTGTAATTTAAAGGAAGTGTCTTTCCTACCAAGTACATGTACCTGCACATGCTTGTTATGTAACATGCAATGTACATTAACCACAGTGTAGTATGCTAGCTTTTAATCAATAAGAAAAACTCAGATTTAACAACTTATGGTAAAAAGATACATCTTAAAGTCAATTGTTATGTGTTAGAACATTGGAAAGAAACTTTATTCTCACATTTGCTCTCACTTTCCATTTGTTTAACTGGGTACTACTGTACATACATGTAACTGAATTAACTGCTGTGGACAAACATGCAAAAGGACAAGACAGACCCCAGGGAGTCCAAAATAAAAATATATTATTAATAATTGTCTTTAGTTACTTCATGGTTCATTAAAAAGAAGTGTATTTTTGGACAGACTTCACCACATACACCTATACCCACATGCCAACTGAGTAGCCCAGTAACTCCCATGCAATGGTAAATGACATGTTTCTTTGTCCATTCAGTGTTCCATAGATTTAAAGCTGCGGCGATGTCTGCCGTATTTCAACCTGTCAGTCTTGGAACAGTCTCAGGACAATTTGACAGTTGATTCAGATAGAAGTTTTCTGCTTAGCATTCTGATGCAGAAAGAAGATTCAAGAGGAAACATAGGTGTGTGCTGTGATGGAATATTTAGTGTTTTTAGTTTCTTGATGTTTGCAGAACCGATGTTACGGTAGTGTTTAGAACTGATTTTCCCTGTGGACCTGTGGACATCATACTGTCTTTGATACAAGGTTCATTATCTTTCTGCAGGTCTTTACATTGCATTTTATCTCTGTGTTATGGCATGCTATTCTATTATGAGTGTGCCATATAATGGGCTGATAGCTGATTTAACACCACCATTCCAAAGAGGTACGATGCATGCCATTTTATCCTTGTCTTGGTTTAAAACATCTACAGTCAGTTGATTCTTACACGATTGTGTAAATTTAATATGCTATAAATGCATAAATTCAATCATGGTAAACTCAACTTTAAAACAAGAACAGTCTGTTTTCTGTTAGAAAGGGATAAACATGTTAAACTGGTAAAACAAAACTGTCAGTAATACAATAATATTAATAATTTGAGTTTGAAATTTTGAATTTAGTTATAAGTTAAACATAGCTACATGTAAGGTTGAATGACAAATGAATCATGCATTTTTCTTTTTTTTAACCAAGAGTAACGTCTGCTTTTTAAACTGCTAAATTCATAGCTGGAATTTGGAGACCAACCAAAACAGTGGCTGGATGTTACCTAATGTTTAAAAATCGAGCAAGAGAGTTTTATCAGAGTATATAAATATGATAAAGAATACTAACAAGGAGTGTTTTATCAGGATATAAAGCTCATGCACATTACGCTTTATCGGTGTTTTGATAGGCTGTTAGGATCTTGAATTAGTAATGAGTTTTTGAGAAGCTGTTAATATTATCTCAAATTAATATCATTTTCACTGTAGATACAATGTACATTAATACTTCCATCATTTCATGATTGTTTAAAAATCCAAATTTACCAAAACAATTTATTTGAGACCGAACCCAATTCAATCTACAATCTACACAATGTAATAGTAATATTATTTTAAATAGTGATTTTACAGCTATTTGTTTAAAATGTGTCACAAAAAAGGTGTACAATTACATAAGCTGTATAAATCTAATAGCCAGGACCATGGGACAAGGTAAAAGAAACTTGACTGTACAAAGCTCTACATTTTTTTTTAAAAAAAAGTCTTTTTATAAGTAAACTGTGAATATAAGATAATTAAAAGTAGTAATTTATAAGTATTTTGTAAAGATGTTTTAAATTATATAACCTGTCATTAACAACAGGCTTCAGTTCTGGAGTCATGGGAGCTATGACATTAGTTGGAAATGTAACAGGTGCACTTATAGGCTTTTTCTTTCCGGTGAGTATCGATACTTCCCAAAATAAATTTATAACACTGTAATTTATTAAAGTGCACCTAACCCCAAAAACTTTTTTTCGCTAAAACAATAAAGCTTATTTTGTGGAGTAACTAGCCGCAAAAATTTTTCGATTTGGTTAAATCTTTGATTTTCTATGGCTCGTCAAAGTACGTGAAATTGCCGCCATTTTGGTCCACGACCGAGTTTAACGGAGAATGGGTCGAGGGCCGGATGTGACGTCAAATCGAGAACACGATGATTCTGAGATTCGCATATTTACTTGTTTCTGTAGGAAAGGCTGGAAAAGTTGTTCGAAAAAAATGCTAGCCAGGTGCGCTGTAGTGTGATGTAGCAACACAACAAACTTACAGGAGGTACTCCGCTTTATGCCATACGTTTTATGGAGAGATGTCCTGAAGAGAAGAAAGGTACAAAGTGATGGCTCGATTCGTGCAAAGTGATAGCCGTCTAAGAGTTCGGTGATCTGTTCCATAGAGTATTTCAAACCAGATGATCTCGCTCGATGCATGGATTTTCAGAGAGAGGAAGGGATTTTGTTGACTCAGTGACTTAAGCGAGACGAATTTGGAATAACCGTCCATCGATTCATGAAGCCGTTGTTGCATCTTATTTGAGAAACAACAGCAGTCAGTCGGCACAACCAACAGATAGTTTTGTATTTGCCCACTACTAATCTTAAAACTCATTTCTGAAGCCATACAGGTTTAATTCCTGGATATTCAGTAACACACTTTAAGGTAACATCAGCACCAATATCTTCAAGAACAAGATCACTCTTCTTTGAGTCTTGACAACCTTCTAACTCACTCTAATATAATAATAATAACAATAACATTCGCTGATGTTTTGAAGGGAAGCGACGCTACAATTTCCACACTCGCAAGAAAAGAACACAAACATTGTGTCATGGGATAATCATTTTGGTCTACGTTGAATGAGTGAAGTTAAAATAATTTGAGAAAGTTAACGGACTTGACTTTTATTTATACGAAAGTATGTTAATGCGAGATCGAAGAATGCGCGAATTTAGTAAATATACGCACCACACGCTACAGTCTCTTTGACTTCTACATATCATTGCCTTCAGGTCTGTCCATCAGAGCTCGTTCGAGTTCTTTGTCAGCATCCACTTCATTTTGTCTATCCATTCTTCGTTGGCCAGAGAGTTGTCAGCATATAAATCAGCTCGGCCGTCATCATTTAACTATTCACTTTGCTTTGTTTACAAGTGCGAGTCGTCATTCTCTTCAGTGATATAATAAATTTCGGAGTCTTCTGAGTCAAAGCTCATTTCAGAATCCGACGAAGTAGAAGATATTGTTGCGGCTAATTACTCCACAAAATAAGCTTTATTGTTTTAGCGAAAAAAAATTTTGGGGGTTAGGTGCACTTTAAGTTGTTTTCATGAGAAGACTGAAAAATACTAAATAATTCTAAACTAAAAATTGTGCAGCTTGAACTACAATGTATGCAAAGAATCATGAACAAGATTCACAAAATACCTTAAATAAATTGATTAAATGAATAATGGCAAATTGTTACAGAATATTTGTAAGTTATAATTATAATAAATTGATGCAACTCCTAATAATAACAATTAGTAAATCCAAGAAAATAATGGTAACATACATAAGTGTGAAATTGAATTGAATTGAATTGAATGATAAAAACCAAAAACAAAATTAAAACATGTAAATGCAGACTTGTGTACAGCTGGGCAGGTATACTGTAACAATTGTTTGTTATTCACTCAGTTCCATTCTTAATTTGTAAGGTCAGTGCTTTTTCTAAACCTTAATTAAAATTTCTTTGAAAGGTTTCCTTGAAAAGCAATTAATTTTTTTGCTAATTATATGCACGTGATATTCAACTTAATTTAAAGTGAATTGCTTTGAAAATGAGCTCCAAAGAAAAGCAGTCAGGCATTTGTTGGCCAACTGTCCACCAAATATTGCCCATTGTTGTGTACATGTACCTTTGGCCAATACATGTAGTTGTCTCAAGATCATGGACAGTGAGCAAGTCTCTTTATCAAGCCATCTGGCAGGAAAGAGCATGGTGAAGAGGTGCCAAGAAAGTGAGCCTTCATTGATCTCTGTTATTTTTTCATTTTTGCTTCACCCAAGCGAAGTGATATACCATTGGTCAAAAAACGGCAAAGGTCTGGCAAAAACTGTCAATCTATTAGGCTTGATTGTGAGAGATTAAATCCCCATGTCGCCTATACGTGTAAGGTTAGACAGCAATTTTAAGAAGCAAGAATTACCACCAGCTACCACTTGATCAACTCCCACATGTATCATAACTTGGAGTTGCATGGTAAAGCATGAATCAATATTATTGAATTTTAAATAATAAAAATGTTGTTATTTTGTTTGTGTAGAAAATTG
>JAHPZR010044710.1:0-11283 GCA_019787425.1 Platygyra sinensis | reverse complement strand
CTCGTTTTGAGCTAAATACCCTTGACATCCCGTTTAAGTCTGCCTTTCTTTCTTTCTTTTTTTACAAATGGTCATAGACAATTGTTATTTTTACTATTTACAGCTTTAATTTTAATTTTGTTTTCTAGAGTGCCGCCCAGAGATTACATAAAGAATTAAAAAATTATTACTCTTGTGTCAAAGGTGAGGATGTCATTTCAAATTGACATGAATGTCTTTGATTTTTATAATTTTCTTGGAGGGCTCATTACCTTACACTCCAAAAGCTCAAGGACTGTCAATAAGTGTTGTAACCCATAAATCATGTTCATGTTTGTCTTGATGTTATGGGTGAATTTGCCTCAGGGGCTTAAACAAAAATTGAGTTTCAGCTTGCCCTTAGCTTGGGACAAGTATCTCTCAAATTTTACTTGCCAGCAAGTTTGTAGTTGCTCTTTAACTGATTTACATTTAGATGGAAAATGACTTGCCTGGGCTGTGAAAATGAAAACCTCCTTGCCAAGAAGAAAAATATACTTGTCTAGGACAATGGGATAGCTCTTTTTTTAGCCCTTTTTTATTGTTCGCCCCCTTGCTATGATACAATATAAGTTTATATATATACGCTAAAAAAATAGCAGGAAAGCCCAAAGAAACCATGAGGCTTATGCATCGTGGGCTTTCTATACTAAATAACTACAGATGAGCTAAATATTAGATAAACTGAGTGGCAAAGGCAGAGTAATAATGATAAAACGAAAAGAGGGTGGAGGGAAAAGAACAGTTAACTAAAGTAGTTTCTTCAGATTTTTTTTAAAAGCAGACACACTTATTGAACTTACAACGTCTGGATTTAGCGAATTAAAAAAACTAGGGACCTGGGGGCATTGGTCTACATGTCTGATACAATTCAACCACAATTTAGAGTACTTTTGTTACAAATGTGAAGACCAAGGCCTTTGTTACAATAAAACTTGATGCAGCCTAGGTTATTGCTGGGCCGACTGTTTTCTTCTCTGTCCTTTACTTTTTAATTAAGAGTTACATACACGATTTGCTAGATTTCCAAGAAGAGTTGACTGAATGATTGTATCTCTATTTAATTTTTCTGCAGCAATGTTAGTATCTAGTGATGCATTTGGTGATGCTGTAAGAGAAGTTTATGAACCAGAATGGCCAGGACGGGATAAACTGATTCAGTATTTAGAGGTTTGTGATCACAAGCAGTTGTGTACGAAATCTTTCGAGGGTTACAGGCATTTTTTGTAGCTATCCTTTATATTTTTACTAATTGTCATAATAATTGTTTATTTTCTAATAAGGAATTACACAACCAATGGCAAGAATTAGTGGAAAAGCTAGATGATGAAGTTATTATCCCATTAACAGCATATCAGAGTCAATTCCCTGACATAAAGGTATTTACATTGCATGGCTCAGAAAAGATTCTTATTCAAATGCTCATAGAATTATTATTAAATGACAGTTTTATTTTGTATTTTTATTAATCTCTCAATTGTTCCTATGCAGTGTTGATAGATGTACACTCCTGGTCTTTATTCTTTATGGTTACTGTGACCCATGATAACTATCATTGATAATGTTTATCCATACTTTATCACAATTATCTTTAAATAAAAATGAAATTCTTTCACAGGCCAGAATAAACAAACGTGGAAGGAAACTTGTGGACTATGATCGATACAGACATAATTTGGAAGTAAGCTTCTGTCCACAAATATTATGTTTTTTTTAAGTGCATAAAATGATAAAAATAATTTACTATTATAATTTTATTGAATCGTGATTAAGCCAAGATTAGGTGCTAGGTAAGATGATCACTAGTGTCAATTATTTCAAAAAACACCTTAAGTTTTAATTCAATCTAATTATCAGTCCAGCACCCTTAAAGGGGCTCAGTCACGGCATCTTGAGTTATTTTGAACATCGAAAAAATAACCATTAAGTTGAAGGAAACCTAAAAATAACACTTTATAAAGATAGAAAAAGATCAAAGAGACGATAATAAACCATAAAGGAACAAGGATGGTTAAGGATGGAGAAGATTGACACAGATTGCAAACAACGAATTTGAAAAGTTTAGATAAGCTTTTCAAACGTGACTGAGCCCCTTTAAGTAAGAGTATTGTTACTCCCCAATCCCTCCTACCCTGGATGGAATTCTCGCTCATAATTTTCCAGATAATCAACAATGCATCATTTTTTGGCTGGTGTCCTAGACTTCTAGTTGGAGAGACCATGAGAGTAAACAGTGTTGCTTTTGTTATTAGATATAAATTAATATGTAATTAGATTTATATTATGTTATTAGGTGTAAATTATATAATTAAATGTAAATTATGTAATTAGATGAAAATTATGTTATTAGATGTAAATTATGTAATTAGATGTAAATTATGATATTTGATGAAAATTATGTAATTAGATGTAAATTATGTAATTAGATGGAAATTATGTAATTAGATGGAAATTATGTAATTAGATATAAATTATATATTTAGATGTAAATTATGTAATTTTCTAGGAGGTCCACATCAGCCTTTTTTAATTGCCACATCTGACCTACTTTTATCAAATAGAGTATTTATGTATGTACCCCAGTATGCATGCTCAAGAACACAACAGAGTGATCCAAACCAGTGTTTGGGACTGAAACAGTGATCTGGTGCTAATACATTACCCAGTTGAAGATGTCTTGCTGTCAGTTTTATCCCAACCTTAATCCAGTGTTCTGGTAGTTAAGTCTTAAGTGAAAATTTGTACCAGACAGACTAGTTAAATATGACTTTGTTTCAACTTTCTAGTCAGAGAGGGTGAAGTTAAATGTGCATTTAAATTGCTTTCTTTGTTAGACACTTAAAGCTAAGGGCAAGACAGCAGATCCTAAGAAGCTTGCTCAGGTGACTATCTTAACTAAAGTTATCTTTCTTGCATTTCTTTGATATCTACAATTTATTTGCATCTTGCATGTAATAGGAGTTATTAGATACAGCTCCCTGCAACTCCCTAACTGAATTATGCTAAGAGCAGCAGTTATTTCTCTAATGTTAAAAGAAGTAGGGGATGCAAAATTAGTGCACACTGTTTGTTGTTCCCTTTGTACATCTAGTTTTTGGAGGTTGTCTGCTCATAACCTATGACTCAACCTATTTTCAACTAGCCTCCAGCACAGACCTTCTTATGACTCATCGTGCAATCATTCTTTCTTGAAACATTGTACACTACAATGAGCCATAAAAGCAGTTTCATAGGAAGGTAAACCTAAAAAAGTTGGATTTATTTTTACCAGTATGGGTTTACCAAAACAATTTTGAATGTAATTGGCATGCAGTATTCCATGTTGCATGGTGTTTATAAATAACGTTAACCTTTTTTGCGAAAAATGAACTAATCAACATGACACGAGCGCGGGGCAAAGAAAAATTCTGAGTCCCCAACTGGAATCAAACCCATGACCTCCTGAACACCAGACAGGTGCTCTATCCACTGAGCTATGAGAACTCATGGTTTGCAAATTATGTCACAGGTGTCCTACATACTGCTAGCGTCAGCTCTGTGGAAGTCATCTTGGTCTCATGCTTGTGCCATGTTAATCAGTTCACCTTTAATTTCCGAGCTTAAAATTCACCATTTTTATTCATTTATCACAACCTTACTTTTTAACTCAGGCAGAGGAAGAATATAATGAAGCAAAATCAGTTTATACAAAGTTGCATGCAGAATTATATGAAGAACTGCCAGCATTATTTGACAGGTGAAAAAAAATTATTAAGTTATGAGCAGAACATTCTTGGTAATGCTATTCATATGTTGTTTATCAGCTCCAGGCATTTGCAGTACAAACCCAATGTTGTTCTATATCATATGCTTGCAGTATATTTAACAAGTAGACTATGAGCCCGAGTTTTCTATGAGCAGATAGTCAACAAGGCTCAGCCGAGTTGACTATTGGTCGTAGAAAACGAGGGCGAGTAGTCCAATTGTTTTAGTATAAATTTACCGTAGTCCCATTACATAAAAAGGAAAAAAATGTCTAGTAACGCGTAGAAAGGAACTGTTTTATTATGTTACATCAGGTTCAAACGTGATGCGCGATGTGCACTGATGCACAACTGTTTTCTATTGGCAAAAAGAAAACGGTAATATAGCCAATCAAATTCACAGATTCACAATATTTAGACTACGATAAATTTATACTAAATACATTTAGGCCTGCATACAGGCAATTTAAAGGTTATGTCTGCTTATGAGCCAAGAGGCCCATCAAGCCGGAGCTTATCCCAGTTTCTATAGCATGAAGCAACTAGGGGTATTTCTACTCCCCCTGGATGGGATGCCAGTCCATCGCAGGGTTACCCCTAGCATTATGTTCGCCGGTACCCATTTATACACCTGGGTGTAGAGAGGCACTGTTAGAGTGAAGTGTCTTGTCCAAGAACACAGTGCAATATTCCAGGCCTAGGTTTGAACTTATACTGCTTAATCCAGAGACGAACGCACTAACTATGAAGTCACTGCTCCTCACACAGGTCTGCAACAACAACAGCATCAACAACAACTTTATTTACACTATTTAAATTTTACATGGATTAATAAAAAAGCAGAAAGCTTCATATCATTAGTAGCTCCCCCACCCTGAGCACCCCTTCAGAAATGCCAGGGAACAGCGTGAAATGCTCCTTTAAACATGATCCCAAACCCTTCAGAATTTCCAATGACCTTTCAAAGGGTTGGTATGAACAGTACACTAACCTTAAGTTTATGTTTGTTTATTAATACAAAAACACAGATTGAAAATTGACAGCGATCTTAAAGCTACTGTAATGCAGACTTTAGGAAGAAAGTATCATGTATGTCACAGATTTGTGTATTGTCTCCTTTTATAGTCGCATTGGTTATTATGTGTCATCATTCCAAAGTATCTTCACTGCTGAAGGAGTATTTCACAGAGAAGCAGCTAAGGTAATACAAAACAGCTTCCAAAACCCAAGCCAGCATGCGAGCTCCCCTTCCCCCTCCTCTCATATTTTTGATACTAGAGTCCCTCAATAATAAAGTCACTCCCCCATTCCCTCCCATTAATTAGATGTCACTCTCCCCCCTTCCCTCCCAATAATAAAACATGTCACTCCCCCCTTCTTTCCCTTCCCAGAAAAATATAATCTCATGGGCTGCTTGTGTACAGCAAGTCTTCTCTGTGCAAACTGACACCTCTTGCTAATAGCTGTGGCCATTTTTCTAGCCAAAAGTTTGGTTCTCATTGTGAGATTGCCTATAACAATCAAAGTCAAACTATGTTAAAGGGGCTCAGTCATGGTATTTTGAGTTATTCTGAGCATCAACAGAATTTACTGTTAAATTGAAGGAAACCTGAAAATAACACTTTATAAATAAGATAGAAAAACATCAAAGAGTTAATAATAAACCATAAAGGAACAAGGATGGTTAAGGATGGAGAAGATTGACACGGATTGCAACAACAAATTTGAAAAGTTTAGCTAAACTTTTCAAACCGTTTAACCGTGACTGAACCCCTTTAATGATGAAATATTGCAAAGTACATTTCAGGTTGTGAATGTCTGTGTAAGTTATTGTTTTATTATTACTTCAGACAAAGACACAAATGAATGATCTAATGGATGGTTTTAATTCAGGATATGTCAACTGGAACATACACAACAAAAAGACCCTACCCTGTTGCTAGGTTTGTAACTTTAAACAATACTTTATTTGTCTCAGTAAAACTATCTGACTGTACAATAAGACACCTTTATCTATTGTGATTAATGATCAGTCATTTTGTTTCAGCGAGAACCAAGTATCAGACAGCGATGATATGGACACTCAACAACGTCTTCTCATGCAGAAAGTGGTGATGCAGTAGTGTGCAATGATGAGGCTGCCGCTACAGAAAGTGCTGAAGGTGGCGAGTTCTTGTCAGTCTTGTTTCTTAACCCTTTCACTCCCAAGGGGTCTCCCTTTGACGAGTAAAATCGTCTGGCGTTAGACAGAGTAAAATCTATTAAGTCACTCTTGGGAGTGAAAGGGTTAAGGGAGATAGTTTTTTTAACCCTTTCACTCCCAAGGGGTCTCCCTTTGACGAGTAAAATCGTCTGGCGTTAGACAGAGTAAAATCTATTAAGTCACTCTTGGGAGTGAAAGGGTTAAGGGAGATAGTTTTTTAACCCTTTCACTCCCAAGGGGTCTCCCTTTGACGAGTAAAATCGTCTGGCGTTAGACAGAGTAAAATCTATTAAGTCACTCTTGGGAGTGAAAGGGTTAAACCTTGTTATCATTGTGACCCTTTAAGAAATGAAAGGAGGCAAAATATTAGTAATATAAATTTGCATTTGAAGGGTGCCTCAAAATCTTTTGAATGGTGACACATAATAACCAATGCGACTATAAAAGGAGACAATACACAAATCTGTGACATACATGATACTTTCTTCCTAAAGTCTGCATTACAGTAGCTTTAAGATCGCTGTCAATTTTCAATCTGTGTTTTTGTATTAATAAACAAACATAAACTTAAGGTTAGTGTACTGTTCATACCAACCCTTTGAAAGGTCATTGGAAATTCTGAAGGGTTTGGGATCATGTTTAAAGGAGCATTTCACGCTGTTCCCTGGCATTTCTGAAGGGGTGCTCAGGGTGGGGGAGCTACTAATGATATGAAGCTTTCTGCTTTTTTATTAATCCATGTAAAATTTAAATAGTGTAAATAAAGTTGTTGTTGATGCTGTTGTTGTTGCAGACCTGTGTGAGGAGCAGTGACTTCATAGTTAGTGCGTTCGTCTCTGGATTAAGCAGTATAAGTTCAAACCTAGGCCTGGAATATTGCACTGTGTTCTTGGACAAGACACTTCACTCTAACAGTGCCTCTCTACACCCAGGTGTATAAATGGGTACCGGCGAACATAATGCTAGGGGTAACCCTGCGATGGACTGGCATCCCATCCAGGGGGGAGTAGAAATACCCCTAGTTGCTTCATGCTATAGAAACTGGGATAAGCTCCGGCTTGATGGGCCTCTTGGCTCATAAGCAGACATAACCTTTAAATTGCCTGTATGCAGGCCTAAATGTATTTAGTATAAATTTATCGTAGTCTAAATATTGTGAATCTGTGAATTTGATTGGCTATATTACCGTTTTCTTTTTGCCAATAGAAAACAGTTGTGCATCAGTGCACATCGCGCATCACGTTTGAACCTGATGTAACATAATAAAACAGTTCCTTTCTACGCGTTACTAGACATTTTTTTCCTTTTTATGTAATGGGACTACGGTAAATTTATACTAAAACAATTGGACTACTCGCCCTCGTTTTCTACGACCAATAGTCAACTCGGCTGAGCCTTGTTGACTATCTGCTCATAGAAAACTCGGGCTCATAGTCTACTTGTTAAATATACTGCAAGCATATGATATAGAACAACATTGGGTTTGTACTGCAAATGCCTGGAGCTGATAAACAACATATGAATAGCATTACCAAGAATGTTCTGCTCATAACTTAATAATTTTTTTTCACCTGTCAAATAATGCTGGCAGTTCTTCATATAATTCTGCATGCAACTTTGTATAAACTGATTTTGCTTCATTATATTCTTCCTCTGCCTGAGTTAAAAAGTAAGGTTGTGATAAATGAATAAAAATGGTGAATTTTAAGCTCGGAAATTAAAGGTGAACTGATTAACATGGCACAAGCATGAGACCAAGATGACTTCCACAGAGCTGACGCTAGCAGTATGTAGGACACCTGTGACATAATTTGCAAACCATGAGTTCTCATAGCTCAGTGGATAGAGCACCTGTCTGGTGTTCAGGAGGTCATGGGTTTGATTCCAGTTGGGGACTCAGAATTTTTCTTTGCCCCGCGCTCGTGTCATGTTGATTAGTTCATTTTTCGCAAAAAAGGTTAACGTTATTTATAAACACCATGCAACATGGAATACTGCATGCCAATTACATTCAAAATTGTTTTGGTAAACCCATACTGGTAAAAATAAATCCAACTTTTTTAGGTTTACCTTCCTATGAAACTGCTTTTATGGCTCATTGTAGTGTACAATGTTTCAAGAAAGAATGATTGCACGATGAGTCGTAAGAAGGTCTGTGCTGGAGGCTAGTTGAAAATAGGTTGAGTCATAGGTTATGAGCAGACAACCTCCAAAAACTAGATGTACAAAGGGAACAACAAACAGTGTGCACTAATTTTGCATCCCCTACTTCTTTTAACATTAGAGAAATAACTGCTGCTCTTAGCATAATTCAGTTAGGGAGTTGCAGGGAGCTGTATCTAATAACTCCTATTACATGCAAGATGCAAATAAATTGTAGATATCAAAGAAATGCAAGAAAGATAACTTTAGTTAAAGATAGTCACCTGAGCAAGCTTCTTAGGATCTGCTGTCTTGCCCTTAGCTTTAAGTGTCTAACAAAGAAAGCAATTTAAATGCACATTTAACTTCACCCTCTCTGACTAGAAAGTTGAAACAAAGTCATATTTAACTAGTCTGTCTGGTACAAATTTTCACTTAAGACTTAACTACCAGAACACTGGATTAAGGTTGGGATAAAACTGACAGCAAGACATCTTCAACTGGGTAATGTATTAGCACCAGATCACTGTTTCAGTCCCAAACACTGGTTTGGATCACTCTGTTGTGTTCTTGAGCATGCATACTGGGGTACATACATAAATACTCTATTTGATAAAAGTAGGTCAGATGTGGCAATTAAAAAAGGCTGATTTGGACCTCCTAGAAAATTACATAATTTACATCTAAATATATAATTTATATCTAATTACATAATTTCCATCTAATTACATAATTTCCATCTAATTACATAATTTACATCTAATTACATAATTTTCATCAAATATCATAATTTACATCTAATTACATAATTTACATCTAATAACATAATTTTCATCTAATTACATAATTTACATTTAATTATATAATTTACACCTAATAACATAATATAAATCTAATTACATATTAATTTATATCTAATAACAAAAGCAACACTGTTTACTCTCATGGTCTCTCCAACTAGAAGTCTAGGACACCAGCCAAAAAATGATGCATTGTTGATTATCTGGAAAATTATGAGCGAGAATTCCATCCAGGGTAGGAGGGATTGGGGAGTAACAATACTCTTACTTAAAGGGGCTCAGTCACGTTTGAAAAGCTTATCTAAACTTTTCAAATTCGTTGTTTGCAATCTGTGTCAATCTTCTCCATCCTTAACCATCCTTGTTCCTTTATGGTTTATTATCGTCTCTTTGATCTTTTTCTATCTTTATAAAGTGTTATTTTTAGGTTTCCTTCAACTTAATGGTTATTTTTTCGATGTTCAAAATAACTCAAGATGCCGTGACTGAGCCCCTTTAAGGGTGCTGGACTGATAATTAGATTGAATTAAAACTTAAGGTGTTTTTTGAAATAATTGACACTAGTGATCATCTTACCTAGCACCTAATCTTGGCTTAATCACGATTCAATAAAATTATAATAGTAAATTATTTTTATCATTTTATGCACTTAAAAAAAACATAATATTTGTGGACAGAAGCTTACTTCCAAATTATGTCTGTATCGATCATAGTCCACAAGTTTCCTTCCACGTTTGTTTATTCTGGCCTGTGAAAGAATTTCATTTTTATTTAAAGATAATTGTGATAAAGTATGGATAAACATTATCAATGATAGTTATCATGGGTCACAGTAACCATAAAGAATAAAGACCAGGAGTGTACATCTATCAACACTGCATAGGAACAATTGAGAGATTAATAAAAATACAAAATAAAACTGTCATTTAATAATAATTCTATGAGCATTTGAATAAGAATCTTTTCTGAGCCATGCAATGTAAATACCTTTATGTCAGGGAATTGACTCTGATATGCTGTTAATGGGATAATAACTTCATCATCTAGCTTTTCCACTAATTCTTGCCATTGGTTGTGTAATTCCTTATTAGAAAATAAACAATTATTATGACAATTAGTAAAAATATAAAGGATAGCTACAAAAAATGCCTGTAACCCTCGAAAGATTTCGTACACAACTGCTTGTGATCACAAACCTCTAAATACTGAATCAGTTTATCCCGTCCTGGCCATTCTGGTTCATAAACTTCTCTTACAGCATCACCAAATGCATCACTAGATACTAACATTGCTGCAGAAAAATTAAATAGAGATACAATCATTCAGTCAACTCTTCTTGGAAATCTAGCAAATCGTGTATGTAACTCTTAATTAAAAAGTAAAGGACAGAGAAGAAAACAGTCGGCCCAGCAATAACCTAGGCTGCATCAAGTTTTATTGTAACAAAGGCCTTGGTCTTCACATTTGTAACAAAAGTACTCTAAATTGTGGTTGAATTGTATCAGACATGTAGACCAATGCCCCCAGGTCCCTAGTTTTTTTAATTCGCTAAATCCAGACGTTGTAAGTTCAATAAGTGTGTCTGCTTTTAAAAAAAATCTGAAGAAACTACTTTAGTTAACTGTTCTTTTCCCTCCACCCTCTTTTCGTTTTATCATTATTACTCTGCCTTTGCCACTCAGTTTATCTAATATTTAGCTCATCTGTAGTTATTTAGTATAGAAAGCCCACGATGCATAAGCCTCATGGTTTCTTTGGGCTTTCCTGCTATTTTTTTAGCGTATATATATAAACTTATATTGTATCATAGCAAGGGGGCGAACAATAAAAAAGGGCTAAAAAAAGAGCTATCCCATTGTCCTAGACAAGTATATTTTTCTTCTTGGCAAGGAGGTTTTCATTTTCACAGCCCAGGCAAGTCATTTTCCATCTAAATGTAAATCAGTTAAAGAGCAACTACAAACTTGCTGGCAAGTAAAATTTGAGAGATACTTGTCCCAAGCTAAGGGCAAGCTGAAACTCAATTTTTGTTTAAGCCCCTGAGGCAAATTCACCCATAACATCAAGACAAACATGAACATGATTTATGGGTTACAACACTTATTGACAGTCCTTGAGCTTTTGGAGTGTAAGGTAATGAGCCCTCCAAGAAAATTATAAAAATCAAAGACATTCATGTCAATTTGAAATGACATCCTCACCTTTGACACAAGAGTAATAATTTTTTAATTCTTTATGTAATCTCTGGGCGGCACTCTAGAAAACAAAATTAAAATTAAAGCTGTAAATAGGAAAAATAACAATTGTCTATGACCATTTGTAAAAAAAGAAAGAAAGAAAGGCAGACTTAAATGGGATGTCAAGGGTATTTAGCTCA
>JAHPZR010044707.1:7500-15690 GCA_019787425.1 Platygyra sinensis | reverse complement strand
TCGTGATTAAATTCATACTCCGAGAGTGGGATTTGATTTTTCGTTTCATCGGCAAATGTGTAAGAGGACGAGTGTCGTCTCGCGAAAAAGGACGGCTGTTTCGCAGGATAAAAGACGGGCTGCTGGCAGCTTTGAATACGTTTTGCTGTTTTTTATGCGATAGCTACAGTGTAAAAGCTGTTAAGGCGAATATCAGACGCAGGAGTAAGTGTTATGATTGGCCCCGATGTTTATACTTAGAGACGTGACGCAATCCCCGTCCCTAGGACGACGTGTTGGGCAAAGAACGGTACGCCCTGGTCGTGAATAATATCCGTTCTGTGTATAAATACGGGCAAGCAGACGGATCATCCCTCCAGACCGAGCTAATCGCGAATGAAGTCCCGTCTTGTCAGAGACCACGAATTCATCGTGGATAACTCGTCACGACTCCGGATGACAGTCCGTCAATGTGGTGTATAATTGCCGGGAAGATAGACGATACTATCTCCAACGATAACTACACCTCCGTTATGCAAGAAGCCAGCGGCTGGTGTTTCAATAACTACCTATAACACGGAATGAACACAGGACGAGTCGACACGCACACCGATAGTCGTCCCCCTCATAGCTCCTTCCCGTATCTATAACTAGACGGATCGGTCCCTTCTCGACGGAGTGAATCCGTCTGGGACGGGATGATCCCGTCTCCAGGTATAACATCGGGCTACCAGTGCATCTCAGTAGACCACTCACAGCGACGCCGAAGACACACTTCAATAAAAAATAAATTTAATATTTTAACCCTACGAATCTTTTACTTTGGGGTTTGTCACTGTCAAAAAAAAACATCAACGAAACTAATGTGAACACAGCGATAACTTTGAAATAGAAATTTTAAAAATTAGCCCGACGTAGTTCACGTTCTTCACAGACAACGCAACACCAGACTTTGTGGTCATTTCTCGTTGTTGCTTTGCAGAGACGCAAAGAAATGTACAAAGAGATTAACGCCTTGCACACGGCTCTGGTTGCTGCTCTTTTTAAAAACATTTTGTTAGCGACGGTTCCCGTTGCCGTTGTCGCCGTGGTTTTCTTATAAGGCCCCGTTTACACACGGTTCCGGAACAAAATCTTTGCACGGACAAAAAACTTGCACGGTTCCACCTTGCGTTTACACGGGAGCGTGCGCGGAACTGGATCAATCTTTTTGAACAGGCTGATAGGCCCCCGTGTTACACGGGTCCTGGACAAATTTTTGCACGGACAAAAACTTGCACGTTCCACCTTGCGTTTACACGGGACCGGCGGAACTGGACGAATTTTTGAACGGCTAAGTGTGCAAGTTTGGGACCTGAAAAAAGCAGGTCCGCTTTTTGACCGGCACGGTTCCATATTTGTACGGACTCGTGTAAACACCCGAACCGTGCAACTTTTTGCACACATAGCGCGGTTATGGCCTGGAATCAAATGCCGCATCTGGTCTAAAATTTGCACGGATCCGTGTAAACACCACTGGAACAGAAATTTGCACGGATCCGGCACGGATCCATGTAAACAGGCGGTCCAGGAAACAAAATGCGTCAGTTCCGATCCGTGCAAAAATTTGTCCGGACCCGTGTAAACGGATCCAAGTGTGCCAAGTTTGGAACCTGAAAAAGCAGGTCAAACTATTTGACCGGCACGGGTTCCCATATTTGTACGGACTCGTGTAAACACCTGAATTAAAAAAAAAAAAATTATAATCAAGGGAACACAAAAGAATAAAAATGATAACTAAAAGAGCCACCGCCAGGGCTGTCGTCCACGCGTCTTGTCTATTGACGCGGGGGGGGGAATAGTCAATTCATCATGACTCCACAAAATCGGTGTCCTCAACAATTGTTGCGGTCTCGCTTAATAGGAAACTTTTGGTGATACACTGACTGGGTGTTTTTTCCACCCCGAACCGGTCAAAGCCCATGGGAATAATCCAAGGAAAATGGAACGATATTTTTTCTGAATCCAAAAATACCGGGCCCAAGTCCATAGTTTTACTTCGCAAAAGACGGGCCGTTATTAAGGTTATCCACGAGCGTCAATTAACGCTTCGTCCCCACTTAGTGGGGGCATGGTGAAGCGTTGCGTTACGACTCCTAAAACGGGGCTGCCAAAGAGAACTATGCAACCAGAGGAATGGCTCTTACCCGATTTTTTAAAGGTGATATCTATCCCCCTGAAATGAAAACTGACATAGACATTTTCGTGTCAAAACTTTGCCACACTGAATATTTTATCATATGAGAACTATACAATTTTTGAAGTAAAAAAGGGGGGGATGTGGGGCCCATCAAAAACAACGAAGTCCTGGGCAACTTCTCATTTTTAAGGAGGGCCTCTTGGGGCATTTGAAAAACCCATTTTGTGCAGTTTGATTTTACCGCTTCTCTACAAGAACTCAGGACATTTTCCCCCAGCAGGCTGATGTTATGGCCTGGAATCAAGGTGATCTGTTAATAGTCTTGGTGTTGAACTAAAAATTTGTCAGCTGTGATTCGTCTTTGTATAAACAGGCCGAGACTGCATGTCCACAGGAACAAAATTCGCCGGTGCAAAAATTTTCCGACGCCGTGTAAACGGGGCCTAAAGTAATCCTCAACACTCCTAAATTACTACTCTTAAGACCTACTTTGGCCAGACATGATTCTGCTCTAGGCAATCTAAACTGGAGATCAATGCGCGTTTGTATCGGACACAAAATCAAACTTTTTTAGTTTGATATTTAGAGACAGAAGCTGAATCCTTTGATTAAAATTTTCTAATCCTGGCCTACTTTTCTTTGACATGGTTACCATAGGGCAAAATAGAAAAGACCACAGTTTTACCTTGCTATTTCGATATACGCTTATTCCAATTATCAGCAGCAGCACAATAGAAATCAGAAGTTATTCATCTTTTGAACTTGCCCTTCAAGGGCAATAGTTTATGATCTAAGTTGAGTACAATGGACCGGAGGAAAAAAATTGGGGTGTCCCTCTACCTAACAAGCTCGTTGGTGACACGTCTTTGGTGGATTATGATCTTAAAATAAAAGGGGCGCATTTTTCTGATCTAATCTTAAACTGAATATGTCAAGAAGAAAGATCTCAGACAATATAAAGGCGCTAACAGTCCTCTAGCCAATAGTTTTCAGAAAGAATAGGATGTGGCAAACCCTCTTGGGAGATTTGAAGATAGACTGTCATTAACGGGTGCCGCCTCAGGTTTCAACGGGCATTTTTGCCAAGTACATTTACTTGAGCGAAACCTGAAAATATTAGGTTGCTAAGCGGAGTGCACGAGAGCGCGCAGCTAAATGAACACGCCATAGAAAAAGGACCATAAACATTATGCTCCCAGAAAGAAGGCATGAAAAATAAGAGCGCATAGCTGCAGAAAGTAACAAGGATGTGCAGTGTTGTGATGGAAAATAACCATTAATTGTTCCTTTTCCCCCGAATTACCTCTTACATCACTGAGTGTTGAAATAGGGTACTACAATAAAACCGCTTTGTCCAAAATTGGAAGGAGTCAATAATTTCGGGTCGTGAAGTGGGACCTACCTCCAAGAATACCGACATATTTCCGGTCAGAAGGACCCGAAACGGACCTTTCCATTTGACTTTCCGACCGAAATTTTTTCGGATTTTTGGCATAAGAAACACCCATATAATTCCCAGAATCGTTTTGTTGTTCGCGATAACTTAAAAAACGGTCAATTACGAACGCTTTGAATGTAATACCTTGCATCTGAAGTGTGGTGCCCAGGTCTCGACTCGTGCCCGATTAACTACAGAAACCCGAGATTAAAGACTCCTGGAACTTTTGGGGCCCATAAATCTCTTTCGAGGAAAAAAGGAGAGAACTGGCCTTGGAAAAATGACTGGGAGCGTTGCTGTACACAGTGTGTGTCCTCATGGCGGGACGAAAGAAACAGTGGCGCTATAAACTTATTCAAGATGAGTAAAGCGTAGCTCCTTAGGATAAACATTAATATAACAGGACCTTCATAAGCATCTTGCGAAACGGAATGCGATCTTATGAAAGTTTTCTTCTTCTGTCGATTTGTCGATAGACCCACCGGGATTGTAGTGAGCGGTAGCAAACAGCATATTTGTCATTGTGTTGCCTCAGTATGCCCGCGTCACGGTGTTTGGGATATTCGGCCCTATGGGTATTCGACCAGTCAAGTAAAAGCTCAAATTACTACGCATATCGGATTGGATCTTCGGATAAATCATGCTCATCCTGGTTTTGTGCAATTGGATTGGATACTTGGTTTCCCGCCAAAGCTACTTCTGTCCTGCTGCATTTCTCTACGGCCGCGCCAGGCAGCCGCCTAATCTGCTGCGGAGCCGAATGAATCTTGCAGAATGACAGGGCTTGGATCGTGCCACGCTTGTAACTCATTAATTGACGTAAATTCTTCTCTCGTCTGCCCATATTGTACTCCACTCTCAGGCAGTTAAGTCCGGGTCGTTTCCTACGAGGTATTCTCTGGCACATCTTGTGGAATTATTGAATTGGGAGGGCCCGGTATTGTAGCCACTACCGGTCAGGCCGCAATATGATCACAATTTGTGAAGTTCTAAAACAGCTTCCCACTATCGCTGCTAGAAGTCTCTTGTTTACTACGAGTCAATCATACGTTAGCGTGTTCATCAAGCAATTTTATTAACACCATTGTTCTGTAGCGCTAAATCAAGGTAGTTAATAAACAATAGGAATCATGTGGCAGAAGGGAGGGCAGAGGCGTAAATTTTTCATTATCATACTGGATCAGTACTTCTTATGATATACTTAGACCATATAAATTTTAAGGTTTAATAGTCACGGTTTTTTTTTACCAGGGAAAGGAGTCGAGTCGTAAACTGGTAATAAAGCCCCAAATAGTCAGTAAGATTGAGCTTAAGACTTGCTATCATTGGTAATAAGTCTGACAGCCATTATACCACCAATCTCTACAAAATATATGACTATCATCCAGAGATTATGCATAAAGAACACGTCCCCCTAAAAAGGTTTGGCATTTATATCTACTAAAATAATGGGCGGCGCGTTGAAATCTTACCGTGAAAGTGCTAGAAAAACTCGCGGCGTCATAGATGCCGGAGCTTATTAGAAAAAAGGAAGAAGGGGGGGAGAAGGAAGGGAAAGAAAAAAGGGGAAGAGAAAAAAAGAAAAGGAAAGAAGGGAGAAAAGGGGAAAGAGGGGGGAAAGGGGGGGAAGGGAGGGTAGGAGGGGAAAGGGAGGGGGGAAGGGGAGGGGGGAGAAGGGGGGAAAGGGGGGTGGAAGGAAGAAGAAAAAAAAGGGGGGGGGGGGGGAAAAAGAAGAGGAGGGGGGGGGGGGAGAAGGAGAGGGGGGGAGGGGGGGAAAGAAGGTAAGAAAAAGGGGGGAAGAGAAGGAGAAAAAAGGGGGGAAAGGGAAGGAGAGAAAGGGGAAGGGGGAGGGGAAGAAGAAAAAAAGAAGAGGGGAGAGGGGAAAGGAGGGGCGAAGGGCGGAAAAAGAACGAACGGTGTTTTTCGCCTTTTCCTTAGTACTTTGCACGATCAGGAAAAAAGGGAAAAAGAAAGAAGAGTAAAAAAAACGAAAAGGGGAAAAGGAGGAGGGAAGGAAAAAGGGAAAAAGGAAAGGAGGGAGGGGGGAAGAAAGGAGAGGGGAAGAAGGGGAACAAAACAAAAAGAGAAAGGACTTAGTTATGGAATAGATTGTGATTGGTTGGTTTATTCCGCGTTCACTGCTGCTTATGCCGGACATCCACGGGGGTCGATAACATTGAAAACTACATTATCGGAGTCGGAAGCAGAAGCGGAAGAACCAACCAATCACAAGCTAGGCCCAGAATTAAGCATTGCGATTGGTTTACTCGTCCACTTCTACCTCCGACTTTGTCTCCTTCGCAGCCGCTCGGGGCGGAGTCACGCAACGCTCGTTGCGTGACTCAGGCCCGAGCGGCTGCGAAGGAGACTACCTCCGACTCTGACGAGCTAGTTTTCACGGAATCACAGCGACGGAGTCATTAGTCATTGGTCGGCTGCTTGGTTTGATTTTCACGAATTCGTAACGCTCCATAATTCTTTTTACGACTCCGTCGCAAGTGAGAACCAGCCTTAAAGATTTTCATCTGGTAATAGCAGCCCAAGTGGCACAATGTGTTGTTAAAGATAAGACAGTTCCCCGGTAGAAGTATACGGTGAATATTTTTTCCGGAAGTTTTTAGAATGATTCTAGAAATAACTGGTAAAATCTTCTGATGTTGCTATAGTAATAACCAAAACTTCGATCGGTGCACCCTGAAAGGAAAAGGTTCGATCTGTTTCGAGCAGTTAAAACTACGAACTCGGTTAATGAGAATTATTGATTGATTCTTTGATTTCGATTTGTTATCAACAGAGATAATATTGCGTTTGGAGTCAAAGCTGCATGGTTCGTTCGTCAATTGACTGTAAAGCGGGTCTTGACGCCTTTAAAGAGAAATACCCTGAAATAGCAAAGGCGAACAACTCACTGGGAGTGCTGAGGGAGTGGTCCGTCTCTCTCTACCTCAAACCTGCTTATCTAGCCAACTTAGATTCAGGAGTGAACGCGCGATGGCGGATGGAACACTCGGGCCAAAGTGTAAAAGACGCCATTAAACAGGCCTTAATAAAGGGTTTTGGAGAGCCAGTTCTTAACCTTATTCATTACCTTGAGTACGAACACAGTCGTCACTGTTTACCTGAAAGTGTGGCCAGCGGTCTTGCTAATTTGCCTGTGGACTTTGTGTACACGGACGGTGTCCCGGATTTGGGGAACAGGACGACAAAAGTTCTCCCCGGTACTAATAGGACGCTGCGTGGCAACGATACTTATCTCATGATTTTATCGTACTTCACAACGTTTGATATTTCCCCTGAAGATATCAATGATAAGGGAAATAAGCAACTCAATATCTACATGCCGCAGGTAAGCTTTGTTCCTGAAATTATTTATAGTTTAGAGGGCAGATAATCACTTTCACCGTGAATATTTTTTCTTCCTTTCCCTTACATGAAACACACCTAAGAAATCCAGGAAGCAAAACATCTGCCGATATTAAGCACACAAACCCAGTGGAACCTCGCCATACGGTCTTCTCGTTGTTACAGCCATTTTTTGTCCTTACGAATCGCCCATACATTTTGTTTTAAAGGAAATCTCAGCTGTTGGCGTGAGTTGAAGCTAAGTTTGCTCCAAATAATGCTTTAATTACAAATTTTACTACACAAGGGAAACATAACATTTAATAATAATAATAATAATAATAATAATAATAATAATAATAAACGCAAGATACTTCGGCTTTTAAATTTCCCGCGCGCCGCCATCTTGGATTTCATGACGTCACTGCGTTGTCTCTGTTGTTGGAAAGCCGAGGTTCTTTTGTTTGAAACAATAGGGTAACGCAGAAATGTCATGAAATTCAAGATGGCGGCGCGCGGGAAATTTAAAAGCCGAAATTTCTTCCGTTTATAATTAAACAATAGTAAAATTTGTAATTAAGGCATTATTTGGACAACTTAGCGTCAACTCACGCCAACAGCCGAGAAAACCCGGTTAATGCAACCATCCCGTTAACATGGCAACGGATCCTAACCTGTATCATCCTGTTTTTATAATAACCAAATCAATGCGCGCGGTCTGATTGGTCAATCAGCAATGGTTTGTTGTGCCGGTAAACTCATGAAAAAATCGCGCGTCTTTTGACTTATTATATAAAAGCAATGGACCACAAGTTTCTATGGTTTTAGAGACATGATAAACCGGGATGTTGGAAGAACATTCGAATAATTCTTAAATGCGGCTGGTGATTTACGAATTCTTCTCGTATTTCTACCAACATCCACGTGGTTTATCAGCCTATAAACCATAGAAACTTTTGGACTATTTCTTAAATAATTTTACCCCGTTACAACTGAATACGGTCACTCAAACTTGTTATGTGGGTCTTTCCACTATTAATATGGCATGAATTAATTGAAGTTTCATTTATCGAAGCCAGGAACGTGTTTGATTATCGAGAATAACTAGAGAACTATTTTGCAGTTTTATTAATTTAACTAAGTGCGTCGAAAGTCTACAGAAGACGTGATGCCTAGTCATTGTCGATTGAAGTTTCCATTTTTGTAAAACTATATCTGCAATCCGGATGTTCATTATAAAACAGTTGTTTCA
>JAHPZR010044707.1:0-2500 GCA_019787425.1 Platygyra sinensis | reverse complement strand
TATTCCTGGAAAAATAGTTGAAGTAATCCACGATCTCTTATGCTCTCTTCCTACGTTCTCTCCAAACCTTAATTGTAACTACTTATCAGACAGAGAGTAAGTTTTAATTTTTATGAAATCCGTTTTCAAATCACTGGTTATCACTGCAATGTGATTGGCTCTCAGCGGTGCGATTTATTCACGAATCGCATTATCTTTTGCTCTAAATCGCCAATCAGATTTAAACGCTTTTTTAAACTAACCAATCACATTGTAGGAAAATGAAAGACAAAAAAACCATTGCTTGGCAAATTTGACTATTAAATTGTGCGATTTCAAAATGGATATAATAAAGTGACAATTGAACTTTCGGCTCGTGCAATTTTGGCCTGAAAATCGAACTCGCGCTGCGCGTTCGTTCGATTTTGAAATCACGCGTATGATTTCAGACCAAATTGCACTCTACTCAGTTCAATTACCATTATCAATTTTGTTCACCCTTACGATTCATCCATATATTTTAGTCAGTTACTGATACAAAGATCTTCCCAAATTGCTTGTACAGTTGAACTCCACTATTTCGAAGTCCCAAGGTAAATGGAAAAAAGTTCGAAATAGTGGGGTTTCGAAATAACCGGGGAAGCGTAAAATTGGTAATAAAATACAGTACAGTATGAAGAAAGACACTGATTAAATAAAAATACATATATGTTATTGGCCGGCTGGGAGGTCCGTATAGGGAAAAACTGTGACCGAGGTCTTGAAAATGCTGCCCGAGGCCGCAGGCCGAGGGCAGCATTTTCAAGCCCGAGGTCACAGTTTTTCCCTATACGGACCGACCCTAAGCCGGCCAATAACATTTTTATCTTTTTTTTCTTGCCGTAAACTGGCTTACAAGTGCGTTTGTTTACACAACTTTGCCATTGAATCGGCTTACGCGCCGTCTACAAACCATTCGCCAAAAATCTAACGAGCGAAAGAACGAGTAAATCAGATACTATACGAAGAAAGATGTATTAAAGAACAGAATTATTTCGAACTACTTTATGTTAGTGCATTTAGTTCCCTAGTTAAGGTCTCCAAAATTGTTTTCCAGGTGTGAATTTTTGTTCAAAGTTTGAAGTTGTACTTCAAAAACAGTTTTTGTCGATCATTGCGAATCACTCGACTGAATTAGACTTTTCTACCGTAAATTGAGTAGCAGATAACGAGAAAATTCGTTAAGTGTACTCCACAGCAATTCTCTGAGGTACAGCAACGATTAGAGAGGGAAACTCGACTGAAATTGACTCAGTTTTTACTTAAAACTGTACAGAGAGACACACAGGATTACGCGCCATTACAGCGCTGAGCAACAAACAACCAAACAAACTCTCACAACTTCAAAAACTTCAATTGAATTTACTTACAGTAACTTTCCTTGCCATCTAAAGGTGAATAGAGGTAAACTTGCGTTAATTCATCGTCTTTTGAAGTGTAAAAGGGCGAAAGATTGACGATAACGAAAATAGATCAACTCGATGGATTCCGCCCGCTGTAGCGGTCCGTATGAGAGAATTCCGCCCGCTCCAGGAACCAATCAGATTGCAGGATTTGTTGAATTCCGCCCGCTCACGAGCCGAAAAAAAGATAAAGTGATTATATGTCGGATAAGTCAGCAGACGCTGTTGCATTGAAAACTCTTTGAATGTTCTGCTGTTTTTGGTTTTTTTCTTATACTTTTGTCGATCGTGAATGACAACTGGCTTGTTTGCCGTCGAATCTTGGCTCCCTCAACAGCAAACAAACTGCAGCGTGAGACAGTCTCGATTGCTTTGTTGGTCGCTTGGGAGTTTGTTCTTGTACTCTGCTTTTGACAAGTCCGAAATAACGGGGTTGATTTACTGAAGGTGTAGGGAAAGAACGAACGATGAGTTCGAAATAGCTGATAGTAAATGACTGAAAACATAAAGGTAAATCCAAGGAAATTCGATCTTCGTTCGAAAAAGCGGGGACTTCGAATTAACCGAGTTCGAAATAGCGGGGTTCGACTGTATATCCACATTAAGTTTTTTGCCTGTACAGACATTTTAATAAAATGTTAATAGATGTAATTTTATCTTAGATGTCGCCAATTTTATTTGTATAACGTGATTGGTTCGTAGCTTGCAACACAGCAAGTGACGTCTTTGTATCGCAAATTTTCTGTTACGCTGTTTCCCATGCATCTCAGTGCACTTGTAACAGCCTGTTCATGACACATCATACATTCGTTGTAACTTTGCCACTGGCCTGGCGCGTCCTCGGACCGTCTGATCTGAGAATAAGGCAACGTTGTTACAATCATCGCTAGGTGCATCGCTTGCCTCAATAAAACTGTTGCACGACACGTTTATGGCTGCGAGAAAAATTGCACACAATTTCTTCTGTATATTCCGTGTTGTAATTAGAATTGTGACTGTCCCACTTCAACCTTTTTAGCGAACCAACGCTTTTCTCAGGATTTTTTGTTCCGAGTTTGAATGATATGCTAAAATTCAGC